>VNKC01000032.1:0-47516 GCA_008042775.1 Drosophila pectinifera
TTCGTAATAAAAATACATCTAATAAATAAAACAAAATATATATATATATATATATATATATATATATTATATATATATTTGTCCAAAATTGGCAAAAAATTAATTTTTTTTAATTTCCAAACTAAATATGCAGATTAATTAACCAAATAAAAACTAGCTTAGAAAAGCTTTCCGAATTGAAATAAAGGCGATTTTGGCTTAGTTATGGTAATTTTTAACTATGACTTGTCCAAAAAATTAGGGTATTAAAATGCCGACTAAAAATGCGAATATTTGTGTCTTCTGGAGAGCATAACTTGGCCAAAAATGAAGTGATAGCCAAAGGCCGTATATTTTCCGATTCGCCGCTAAAATCCTAAGTATTTAGCTATAAAATACTTGAAAAAATAGAAAATAAAATTTTGGCCAATTTTTCAAAATTTTATAAGGGGTTACATCATTAAAATTGTAAAAAATTAATAAAAAAAATTATTTTTTTAAATTTCTAAAATCAGTATGCAGATTAATTAACCAACTCAAAACTAGCATAGAAAAGCTTTCCGAATTGAAATTAAGGATGTTTTGGCTTAGTTATGTTCTGGAGAGCATATTATATAGAACTAAGTTTTAAAGCTTTTTAACCAATAGTTTAGATACTTGTTCTTAAACCCAAAGGATTACTTAAATATGAATAAATTATAAAGAGGATAAAATCCTTCCCGCTGACATATGTAGCCGCCATCAAATGATGTATGGTACCAGCATATTAATATCCTTTTCTCCTTTAATGATTACCTGGCCGGCATTCCGGCCACTTCCTCTTCCCAGGCGTCCCGCTTGACCAGCACAATTAATTGACAATAGATTGTTTTGGCCACGGGAGCCCAGGCTGACCCACAGGAAGTGGCCCGGCCAGCACCAGCACAATGGGAATGGGAAGCCGAGGACGAATGCCGAAGGAGGCATCCTTCCGGAAGGAAGGAATGAAGCCAAGCGCAACAGTTGCATGAAGTGCGGGCACTTCAAATTAATAAAAGGAACGGCGAATAACAATGGCCAATGAGAGGGAATAGAGGAGAGGGGAATGGTCAGTCAATGGAACGTCCTGCAAGTGCACGAAGTCCTGGCTGCGTGGGGTCCTGGCTATCGGGTCCTTTCCCACAGGTGTGTATCCGAGATTTTTCCGAGTTTCCACTGACCACTGAGAGTCGAGGCTCGGCTTTGATCGGGACCGCTCGGTGCAAATCTAATTAACGCTCCCCGGAGGATAACGATCAATCTTCAGGGCAAAGGACCTGCTCGGTCTCTGTTTGCTTGCATTGCGATTCGATGCGCCAATGTGCGCTCACACAAAGGATATGTGTGTGTGTATTGCCAGGACTACCTGCGAGTCCTTGAGAAACGCTCGCCATAAGTGTGCGCGTATCAAATTACCATTTCATTTTTATTCCATTAGTTGTGTTCTTCTCTCTCATTTATTCATTATCCTTTTCCCAGAGTCCTTTGCTTAATTGCTCGACTAATGTGTCTACTGGAATGCAAATGAAACACGAGGACCTCTGTGATTTATGGGACAGCGAACATGCTCCAGTTTACTTCGAATGGATTCCCGTACCGGCCACCCACTCAAGAGCTCCTAGCCCATCCTGTGGACGTAGTCCCGACTGATCCCTGGGCCAAGTACCTGTTAACCTGTTCCCAAGCCGAGCGAGAACAAAGGCAGAACCTCTGCTGCTGCCACAACAAACCAGATTTTCTCAGCACCTCCTTCGGCCGAAGGCGATCTTATCGGAGCCACGATGCGAGGGTGGGCCTTCATCAAATTGGTTCCCACAGGCCGGGCCGTGGCCCATATTTTGCAATTTAGATTTCTATTTATTGTCTGTATCCTTTCTGGGCTCCTTTCCATTCTTCCCAGCCAGCGAGGGACGCAAGCAGCCAGCCAGTTCCGCACACCGGAAGGAAGTGCACCGAGTTTGTGTGAAATTGTCTCGAAGCGGCGTCCCGGGGGCGGGAACAGGAAATTAGCAGAAATCGGAAACACTTTCTTGTGAAAACGAAATTGAATTAGAATACAGGCAGGTATACTGCCAAGATATTTGTTCCAGTTCTTCCTTAAGTTAAGTCAACTAAAAAGTTTAGTTATAACTAAAGGAAACTTCCAGTAATTTTCTAAGAGTTTTTCTTAGGAATGAGAACTTGATACGGAAATTTAAAATAAATAAAAGTATTTTTTAAAGGTGTAAACATCATAAAATAATTTGTTTTAATATTGAGATTTATTATATTTAATCTTGGTGTTTATCTAAATTTAATGTAATGGTTATATTCAGATTTTTAAAATATAATTCTAATGAAAAGGCGTAAATCCAAGGCGATTAATAAGACATATTATTAATAAAAATAATAAGGCGAAATTAAATTTGAGTTATGAAGAAATAATAATAACTTTTTATTAGTTTTTATAATATAATATATATAAAATAATAATATAATATATATAAAATAATAATATAATACATATATAATACAATTTAATAGAGTACATTTTGATGTTCAATTAATTATATTATGTTTTTTGTTCACACATATCATAAAATAACAATGCAATATATAAATAATACCATCTAATATATTTTTAATATGAACATTTGGGTATAATTATTAATATATATTATATTTTTATTGCTTCTCTTAGTGAAGTTTCTTTAATATTGAACTAATATTCTTTACACTTAAAAACATTTCCCCCAGAATTAACCCTATATTTCCCTCTGCCTTGGGAACCTCTTCGGAACAAGACCCCGCCCCAACTCTTCCCCTGAGCTGATACCTCATCCTTTTCCACAGCCCACAACATTTCCGAGTTTCCATCAGGGAACAAAGGCGAGCTGAGCGAATTCCCACCGCACTCGCACTCGCAAGGACTTTCCCAAGCCAGACACCTTCGACAAATTCCCATAGCAAACAAATTTGACTTTTGCATACCTGTGCAGGGACCTGTTACCCCTGTTGTCCCGGCCCTGCCCCCATCCCTCGGAGCACTCTCAATTCTCACGGCCACGGCCAGCAACGGTAACACTCCAACGCACACACAAAAGGACATCCAACCCTGTGAGACAGGTTGCCAGTGGGAACCCGAAATGCGAACAGGACGATGACATGTCCTGAAGTGGGCGCTTCGGCTTCGTTTCGTTTTTATTGATTCAGCGCTCGGTGATCATAACAAATGATTAGTGTAGCAGACGAGAATCCTGGCTGATCCTTCGGCTGCCTCAGAATAACAACAGAATTTTTTGCGCTGAGAAATTCCTCAATTTTTTATTGTATTCTTCTCGATTTTTTGGGGGATGGAATAGGGGCTGGGAAAATTAGTTTAGAGGCTTTGCTATAGGATTTTTCTGGGCGAGATTTACAATTATCGTACTTTTATTATTGGCCTGGTATTTTGATAAGAAATATTGTCAGCTTATCGCCAGTTTTTATGATTACTGCTGTCACTCAGGACCCATTTTCCGGGAAAAGGAGGGCCAAAGAGTGTTAGGGGAATCTTTAAATATTTCCTATATATCCCAGTAAGGTTTCCAGAATATAGTAATATTTTGAAAGGTATTATTATATAAATTTATGTATATTTCATTATAAACATTTTCCTAGAATAATTCCAGTAGATTTTCCAGCAAGTTAACGCCACATTGCTGCACAACCTTTTCTCAGATTTTCCAGGAAACTCAAATTGACTTTCCTAATCGACGGCAAACGTTTTTTACGCAATACTTTCTTAAGCAAAAAAAAATAAAATAAATGCTAAAAAGGATCCCTGAACTTCCTGGTAGCGACAAAGGCTTCTTCATAATTTCCTCGAATGACAAAAGTTTTTTACGCAAATCTAAGAGCACTTTTTTACGCAAAACTAAAAAAGTGCTGCAAGAAACGCGAAAAAAAGGACCTTTCGCACTTCCTGGAAGTTTGTGGGCCAAGCCCTTCGCTTAGCCGCTAATCGCCTTGCTAATGGCTTGAGGATGCTAGGATATCCTTGCATTATCCTTGCCACCCGCCGTCTTTATTGTGACCAAAACAAATAATAATCACCCATTGCTCATATATTGTCCAATGCTCAATGCCCGGTCTTTACGAGCGGCCCATAAAGTTATCCTTTCTTGCATCCTTTTGAGCCGCAGTCCTTCCTCGCAAGCAGTTGTGTGCCGTCAACTTTGCGCATCGCATCCTTTCGAGCCTTTCGGGTTCCTTACACGGAACTCCCTCGCTGGAAATTTGCCAAAATCATAAAATGCAACCTTGAGTCGAGCACACCACATCCTTCACACACACACGTATCCCTGCAGTGGGAGTGCACTATAAAGCCATTAGCGCTCCCATCAAGGACGCAGCATTTGTTTACATTGACTTGGCCGACAATTTGGCCGAAACTATTCAGAGACATTAATGAGGAAACCGAGAACTGGGACAGCTCAAGGTCTGTCTGGAAATTATAGCGGAAATGCTATAGAACTTGGAGACTTAGATATATATTCCTAGATTGAAAATATATGAAGGATAGAAGTTTAAGACTTAAATAGTTACATTTAGAACGAAAAATATATATATAGTAAAAGAATATATACTAGTAAAAATACATATAAATTTAAAATTAATTGTGAATACCTTTCGTCCCTTTTTTTAGATAGAAATTCCTATTCAGCTTGTTTAAAACGATGAATTAATAAAGGCAGTATTTTTTCCCGGTTCAATATCTCTAATACTTATAAAAATATGGAATATATAATATATATAATAAAATAAAAACATACATCTATAATAAAATAGTCTATTTTTTGCATATATAACTTTAAAATGATATTAGCGTATTACCTTTCATGGCTCAGCCTTTATAAATAGACTTTATATTATTCAGTTCTTTGATTAATTTAATTTAAGTATGCCTCTATAATTATAACTAATATTCTAATAATATGTAATATATAAAATATAATATATATATATATAATATAATAATAACTTAAGCATTTAAAGCCTAATATTCATTTCAATATATCGCTGATAAAAGTAAACCAAAATGTGGAATATAATTAATTTTAACTGTATTACTTCACACTTAAGATCTGGAATATCCAAGGAAACTATGGGCTGAAGATCCCCCTAAGTGCCCAAGCTAGTTTCCCCTTTCCATACCAGTTTATGGCAAATATATATGATGATTCTTTTGCTGCCTGCTGTTTGGAAATAAATTCACAATTTACGACATTTAGCTCGCTTCGAAGGATTCGTAATTCCTTTGGCAAACTTCCTTTGTTGACGGAATCTGAGGGCCAGTCCTGTTTTGTGCCCTGGATCCCCTCAGCACACGCTTCTGCCACATTCCCCCCACCCAAAGGACGAGTTCCTATTGCGACGCAGCCTGATCACGAGGAGACTCCTTCCCAAAAAGGAAAAAGCCAGGATAGTTTCTCTAACAAAATGGCTGGAGCGTGGCCAGGAGCCAGGGATATATGTGAGACTAGGGGAACTGCAGGACTACAGAACTTTCACACGCGTTGCACACAACCAGGACTGAGTTTTTTCGGGGTGTCTTGAAGAAAATCTTTCGCTGAAGCAAAAACAACAGCTGCAAAAGCAAAGAAAACCCCCGGAACAGAGAAAGGTCGTTGCGCCTCAGCGACCCCTGGCAACCTCCTTCTACCCCCTTTGACTGGAAACTAAGAACTAAAGCAACCCCCTGGATGTACATTTCGCAAGATATTTCTCGAAACAAAGGCAACACTCGCCAAGGGGTGTACCTAGTCTGTGAGCTGCGCATGCGCAGCAAACTTTTGCTCGTTTTTTAAGGAGATTTTCAGACAGGGTGGGGTTACTTCTCCCTATATATATTCCTATAATCTATGCATGAAAAAGGTCTGAACAGATATATGGGTTTGGGCTGTGTGTGACGTCGTCACACGACTTGGCGCACACCTGGTCACGAGTTGCCATGCGATCCAGGCGATCCATGCGATCCATTCTGACTTCGATTCGTTCTGGCTGAGCGATATGTTAAATTAATGCTTTATTTATGTAGAACGAACGTAGTTCTCAACAAAAACCTATGGCCATCAGCAGTAATTAGTTGTTACTTTTTGAAAAGGAACAAATGTACAAGCAAAACATATTTCCCAATCATAATCGCTTTATGGTTCACCTACAAGAATCCCTCAAAGAAAGCAAAATTGTCAAAACACTGGCACAGTTGGAATCGGTCGAGGGCGTTACCTGATTTTTCCCGCTTTTCCGGGAAAACGCGTTATGGTTTTATAGACACTTTTGGCACATTCACAGCGAATCCTGCTTGCCGAGGTGAACCCCCCAAGGTGGCATGCATAATGCGTTTATGAGTGGCCAAGGATCCTCCTCTTCCGGGGAGAGTGTCCTTTTCGGCGACACTTGCTGTGGTCAGAGCGCGGTGGTGCCCGGTTTTTCGGGCCAAGAAAACCCCGAGTCCCGAAAACCCCGAATAGATAATTGGCCGGCAACCATGAAAATGGTTAGAGAACTTTGCTCTGCTGCTGCGTTCACAGGAATTCCGAGGCTGAGACATTTCACGCCCCTCGTTTTGAGCAAGGAAGTAGTGATCCTTGAGTTGAGAGCAGTTTTCGAGTTCATTTTGAGTGAGTTTGGAGTTCAAGTTTGAGTCTTAATGCTGAGTTGTTCGCGGGGAATGAATTTGAGTCCTTTTAGGCTGAGAAGAGCCTCGGGTTTTTTGTAATAAATAAATAGGTCATATTTGAAACATAAGAAAGAAATACAACTGCTATATTAATACACCTACATTTCATCTAATAAGTGGAGTTCCAAGATCCAAAATTAATAAACAAATACCTTAAGTATTTTAAATAATTAGCATTTTCACATTTCTGAATATTTCACAAGTCAGATTTTAATAAAAAAAAATAAATTAAAGATTAAAATTTGTAAGAAACTGAACCCTCCATCAAAATTAAAAAGCGAAGATCTTCAAAATATTTCCCAAAAACATAGTGACACATTCTGACAGATTTGAGACCTCTACCAGACCGACCTTACCCCCAGGATTAGCTAAAAAAAGAATCTGTGTGCTGGCATTTCAATTACTCGCCGTATGTCCTGCAGGACTCCGTAACAAAAAAGGAAGAGAGAGCCAGCTGTTGGCTGTTGTAGAATTCAGAGGGAGAGACTTTGGCGCGTGCCAGGAAAAGAACACCGGGCCCAGGGGCTCAAAGTAACGTTCATTTCGGGATCACCGATAACAATTATTCAAGCAGGACGACTGCCACTGCAACTGCAACCCCCGATGGTGATCCTGCGGAAGAGAGCGCTCATTGCTTGGGCTCATTAAGGGTCCTGGCAGAGATGGCTAAGGGGGACACGTCTTTGTGCGGGATCCTTCGTTGGATGTGTGCATTGTTGAGCCAAAGTAACGTATTTTCCTGCTCCTCGGCAGCTGATGACTTCCTGGCACGTGTGCCTCCGCCCTCCTCGGAACTCTGCCGCTTCCGCCTGTCTAATTCGGCTTAATTAAATCAATTTGATGTGGCCACACAAAACCATCATCATCATCTGGCCCGACTCCACAATACACGATAATAACAATAATGCCCAACGTGTCGCAATCGGGCCCAGCAGCACACAAATCTGTGGCAAGTGCTTCTTCCTCGGCACGGCTTGCACCATTCACCAGCAATTTGAGCATCAATTATGAGCAGAGGCTCCGAGTGAATGGATTCTGAAAGGGGGGATTCTGTTTAGGGGTCTCCATCGGACGCATGAGCAGCACTCAGCATGCAGAGACATTGAATGGAGCAGGCTTACACAAAGAAGCAAAGGGTGGCGGCACAAGCCAAGATGCAGCACAAAAGGCCGACACGAGGCAGTGACGTGCGTCCACCGAAGGGGGGTTTACCTATACTAGTAGTGTCCCAAGCCCTGCCCTGCCCCTTGGTCGAAAAAGGCACAGTATGCACAGTTTGTAAACAACGCACCAGTGCGGACAAGTTGTTATTTAGTTATTTTCTGATTTGCAATTTTAGGTTTTCAAAGATAAAAGCTTTTTTGTATACACTTTGTTAAGTTTCTTACTCAATCAAATGCAAGGCATATTTTACCTGGGTATCATCATCACTAAAATCTAAAGTCTAAAATCCATTATAAAATAAAAGGACAAAATTAATTCTAACCAGATCCCCATATAGATTTTTTAACCCCCCTTTCAGCCACCCCTGAACTCGCAGCTGCAGCATCTACCTAACCTACTTTCAGGTCACTTGACGAACTGCCACGATTTGAGCAGGGCGCCCCTACTCCCCATCCCCAGCCGCACCCCTTCCACCAGCAGACCCCTTGCGATGGGTGGGGGAGCATGGAGTGACCCAAATTGAGTTTGCATAACCGGCAGACGGGGGCAACTGTCAATGCCCAATGAAATCTGTTCCCAGGGTCAGGACGGCAAACCACAAATCTGCTCTTTGCCAACTGTCCCCAATTACATGAAATTATACCCGAAATAGCCCTTTCGGCTTGGATTTTTTGCATCTCCTTTGCGGCACGGCATTGTTGGGAGAGCATTTAAGGGGCATAATTGTGCGGTTAGTGTTCTTGAGACCATGTGTCAAGTGTCCTGACAGATTGTGGGATAAATGGCTGTCTGAGAGAAGGAAAAATGACAATATGTGCTGAAATCTGTAAATTATAAGGGCTTCGATTATATAAAATTTCACAAGTGTCACAACTTTAGATATTTACAACCTGCAGCTATAATCCTTAGAGGAATTCTTATAACTAATCATTATATTTGGGGTTAATTAATTTGTTCCTAATGGAGCTTAGAAAAATCTTTTCAAATTATTTTAAGATCTTTCAATTCCATTTTTGAAATAAATATATTTCCCACAAGTCGGACAATCAAACAAAGAATCGCCATTCCACCCCAAAACTCTCAGGATTCTGGATTTATTTTCACACCTTCGCAATGATTTGCCAGATAGCGGGATCACCTGTTAATAGCTGCTATTCCCAGGATGTCGGGAATACAATGCCAGTATTCCAACTGTAAAAGGCACAACAAAGGCGAAGCGAAGGATTTGCGGGAGAGAAAGAGAAATAAAGAGCGGATGTTGTGCACGCTTCAAGCGCAAGCGTAACGGAAATCAAAACGGGACAAAGGATAAGCAGAAAATAGTGAAAAGGAGAGAGGGACTGGGAGGGGTAGAGAGTGTGGGTGAGGAAGTAGTAAAAATGGTAAATTAAGTTGTACCGCTATGGGACCGGTACCCAAGAAAGGTAGAACAAACGGATGTGAAGGAGAACCACTTCCGATCGAACTAAGGACTCTAGAACCTCACAATGCGTTATAACTATTTCCAGTCCCAGGTTCTTTAACTAGTGAATCATTGAATTTCTGATGTTATATTTATAGTATTTTTATCCATGATAACATAATTCCTAACGACTTAATTCCACTTAAAACCTTACATCATAAATACTAATGTAATAATTCTAAGATAATGTAATCAGTATACCTAGGTAAACCCAAGTAAGAGATATTAATACTACAGTAACAATATCTGACCCCAAACAAATATGTGACAATTTTAACAAGTGTCTATTTGTCCAACCGCGCCCGATAATTTATGGATCCAGCGGTTTTATCAACGCGACGACTTTGCCTTCCCACAAGTGTTGCGTAAAACTTATATAGTATATCTTCCCCGATCGCTGCCCGCACGATCTCAATTTCTTTGCATTGTAAACATGAAAATATGAGAGCAATCGGAAAGAAAAGACACACAATCGGGAAGGGGAAGAGAGCGCCCTTATCGGCATGACATTGCAACGATGCGGGGACAACGGTGGGGCCGCGACTGAAAAGGGAATGGTAATGCGAATGAAAGTGGAAGAAAAGCAAACAAACAAACCAATGAGCCGGCGAGCCATAAGAATCACTTCCCATCGTCATGTCAAAAGTCAAAACTCGTAAACGGATAATTTAAAACAGTAAAACGGAAATCTCAAATAAAAACATATAGGACTCGACACTGTTAGAGGTAACGACTATTGTCTACCCAGTAGTACTTAATTGCCCTTTAAAAGGAGTTCAAATATATGATTCTTTAAATATACTTATAAATTCAATGTAAATAATTCAAGATAATAGTAAATTAGACTGCTAAAAACTCTATAATTTCAATACATAAAATTTAAAATTTATATAATGTTGAAAGTAATTATTGGCGAGTACTGACTTGAGCCTAAAAACAGCATTCCCTCGAATAGTACCGCATTATTGAGAGCGAGGCGCAAGCGCAACTCTCTCACAGTCACGTAAGTGTGTCAGACAGTTGTGGGTGTGTGGGAGAGAGTTCCCTGTCTCTCTCAGTCTCTATCCCTCAGCGATGTGACGGCTCATTTGAAACGGTCAACATTTGTTTTTATTCTTAAGCGTTTGGCCTGTCGATGGTTTGAATCGGTTTGTGTGTTATTTTGCGTTAGACGTGCTGGAATGCCGTCCACAACCGTGGCGAACGCAGTTACAGGCTGCTCCGTCCTCGTCGCACACACTCTCGCCAGATGGATGCCACATGAAGCTCACCCACAGGCGAAAACAAGCGGGGCTGTTGTGCTCTCATTCCATCCCGATAAGCTCCGCACACACACTGGCACAAGCACGCACTCTGCCTCTCGCTCCCTCCCCCATGTTGTGTATTTGAGTCATCGTCCTAAAAACAACACAGCAGCTAAACGAACTCCACTTTACTACACTCAGAAAAAGGTGTTGAGGAAAAACCATATATTAAATCCTGTCGAAAAATATTTTTATATATTTTATATTTTCCTTATATTTTTAAATGAAATGTGTAAATTAAAATTAAATTGTCTCTTAAAACTTAAAATTAAAGCAACAAAAACCTATTAGAATGATATTTGACTAACTATAATTTTTGTCAGTGGCTCACCTCTCTCAGGAGAGCTTCTTCTTCTTTTGGCGCTGCGTTCATTGATCGCCAAAGCCAATTGCTTCGAGTTGTGTTGAGTTAAGTGCTGCGTCAACGTTGTTGACTTACATACTCACAGAGGCACTGCTGGCACATATGTACATATGTATATGCATACATATCTTGATTGTCACCCTTCCCACCGCCCACTGGTCTTTCTCTCCTCGCCCACTCTCGCTCCATGTTTCTTCGATATCTTTCACCAATGGATTTTCATTTTACGCTTTATACGGCTCTAATTGAGTGCCTTCCAATTGGGTTATGGATTAATTTTTGTGCATAAATTAAATATCCATGCACACATGTCTCTCCATAGGCTTGTGTGTGTCTGTTGGGGGCATTTAGAAAGCAATTTCAAGTGGGCAACCAGCAAAAATGCAATATTTCCCGATATTCCCCATAGCTACAACGGTGGTGAAAATATTAGCGATAAAAACATTGCTTGTTAATGATTATTACGATCGTTTTCAACTTTTTCTTTCTTTTTAAGAAGAATTAATCATTCAGCAGTATATATGTATGAATAATGACCTTATCCAATATTTATTTCATAAGCACCATCCTATCTTATCTGTCATATCTTAAATTTTGCAACGATCACAATTTTATCTTTATAGCCTAGTGATCATTTAGGTTATACAGTTAAGCTTGAGAAAATGGAACTTAAGTCGATTTTAAAAGAATTTTTAAAACCACAAATATTTCAAGATCTTTACTTCCTAAATTATAAAAAAAAAGTAGTAAAAATTGTTTAACCTGTAAAAAATGTGGTTAGTGTATTTTCTAGTTCGGATCCTTCATATCTAAGTCTAGTACATTTTTGTAAACATTTTTCATGTCTATAGTTTTGACCGCAATTGTATGTACTTGAAGTATATGTTGTATGCATGTATTGACTTATAGGGTGTGGCAGAGTTTTGGGAATCGCGTGAGTCGCATTTTGGACAAGAACTATATACTGGGTTTTCTTTTTATAAATAAAAATGCAAAGAAACTGGCAAAATTTTAACTCATTTAAATGGCATTCACTGTACTACCAGACCCCACAGTCTTCTTAGCTTGACTAAGCATCTAAACAATGGAAAGACTAAACATTTTTAATTGTTTGCGGCGAGTGATTTAACTATCCGCTTGACTCAAGCCCCGTTCATAAGCCAATGCTCCTTTTTGAACGTGACTCATCCATTAACGTTCACCATCCAGATTCGAGGTATATAGTATGTGTAACAAAAAAATTAGTCAGCGGTTGGAAAATGTTTTGCTCCATTCAAGACATTCATGCCGCATTTCAAAATCTAGCGTCACGGTGATAATTCCCAGACGTGTGCCACAAAGATGGGGAGGGGTTCGGAGAACGGAACACCCTGTACGCGATCACCCCGTCGATTCTTCCGCTGCAGTTGAGTAAACAATAAAGTCAATATGGAATTCTTTTTCGTTTTTTATGTAGTTAAACTAAAGAGAAGACTTTATTTTGTAAAATGCAAGAGTATATTTTTTGTTGTAGTTGTTTTCCGCTGCTGCTTTTGCTGGTGTGTGTGTTCGGGTGTTTAATGACTTTATGCATAATAGGTAAAATACAATTACAATATCAATAGCATACGTTATACATGGTTTCGTTATTCGTTATAATTAATTTTAGGATCAATTTCGCCTCGAACTCGTACTTTCTGCTTAGGTGTGGGTTTTTCTTATTCTTTTTTTGATTTATTTAAGCTTTAAGATATTTAAGTATTTTGAAAATACCGTTTTGTTTCTGGCTCGATTTAATTCGATTGCGTGTTCAATTCATTAGGCTAGCAAATGTCTCTCGTCAAGTTAATGCATGGATATATGTATATATCGGTAGAATACTGCAACTGCTATGTAATATGTATTTTTTCTTTAAAGTTATGTAGAAAACAAAGGCAATCGCCGTCGCAGGCCGATTGCTGTGCGAATAGAAGCCTTGTGGGGCTGCTGGGGCCCAACAATAGATATATATTTATGCACTTTTCGTATTAATTACTAGAAATGGTAGGTATATGTGTAGGATACGCTAGGGGTAACTTTTGTTTTGTTTGTTTTGTTCTCGAGATTAGCGCTTAAGTATATGGAGGAGGGGTCTTGGGGGTAAATGGGGAATGGGGATGTGCTTTTTGAGCGGGTTGACTTAGAACAGACCCTTCTTCTTCTTCTCCTTCTTGCCGTCAACGTTGTCGGTGCTGCTGTTTGCCCCCAGGCTGCGGCGCTTGAGCTCCTCGAGCGTCACATGGTTGACGTCCTCCCACTCCTTCTTCTCGCGCTCGAACTCTCGCCGCTTGTCTTCCAGCTCACGGATCTGCAACTCCAGCGCCTTCTTGCGCTCCTCGTGGCGCCGCGCCAGCTCCAGTTCCGAGTCCCTGAGCTTCTGCATCTTCTCCTTGACCTTCATGTCAAACACCTGCTCCATCTCGGCCTCCATCTTCTTCATCTTCTGCTCGTGCTCGCGCTTCTCCTCCTCCATCTGGGTTAGGGGGTTCTTGTTGGACAGCCTGGCCTTGCCGTCCACCAGGCCCAGTTCGGATAGCTTTCGACAGCGATAGTTCTCGTAGTGGACGTTGTTCGTCACGTCCTTCAAGTCCTGCAGGTGGGTGCGTATCACCATGTTACGCAGAGCTATAAAGTCGCAGTGCGTCAGGTTCTCCACCTCGACGAGGCCCCAGGGATAGCGCCGGCCCCGCACCTTCTTTCCGTCCTGCTCGATGATGGTGTTGGCACCCACCACCGCGAATGGCACTCGGCTGCGCAGATTCTGCGTAGTCTTCGCCTCCTCTGCCGCGTCCTCCAGCGTGGCGGGGAAGTCGTAGATCTTGATCTTGTGCTGCGCGATCTCGTTGAGGATCTGCTTCTTGAATAGGTGCACTTCGTCTGGCGTCATGGTGTCCGCCTTGGCGATAACCGGCACCAGATTCACCTTATCGGACAGACTTTGCATGCAGGCAATGTCCAGGGGCAGCAGACCGTGCCCCGATGGCGCTATGAAGTACAGGCAGCAGTGCACCCGGCTGTCGGAAATGGTCTTGCGGTAGACGCGAGACTCGGCGGTCAGGTACTCCTCGTACTTGCTGTCCACGTACTCCAGGATGGGCACCCAGCAGTTGCTGTTGTCCACGGCATCGCCGAAACCAGGGGTGTCCACCACGGTGAGCGTGAGATTGACGCCGTTCTCTTTGAGCATTACCTTGGTGGCCTCCACGGCCACGGTCTTCTTCTTGCGCAGCGAAGGTCCTGGGTACTGTTCGGCGTTGTAGATGTCCGACAGGAACATGGAATTGATCAGAGTGGACTTGCCCAGCCCACTGGCGCCCACCACCATCAGGGTGAACTCGAAGCCCCGCTTGACGGCCTTGCGATAGACCTGATTGGGCAGGTTGGCGAAGCCCACGTAGCCGGCGATCTCCATCGGCTTCTGGCGCACCGGGAGCGGCGGCTTTTGCGGCTTCTGCAGCTGATGCTCCTTCTCCTGCAGGTCGTGGGTGAGCTTATTCGAGTCGCCGTTGGAGGCGCCGCTGGCCGAGCTGTCCAGCTTGCTGGCGGACACTGGCACGCTGGGCGGCTGGTTCGGCGGTCGGCCGCCCAGCGAGGACTCGCTGCCACCGTTACTCGTGGCAGAGGACGCGGTCGACGTCGCCGTCGCCGCCGCAGCCTGCTGCTTGTCGCGCAGCGCTAGCTGGGCAAGGGTGCTGGGCAGCGCGGAGATGGCACCGCCGCCGCTGCCGCCATTGACGGCGTTTGAGCGAGGACTATTCATTTGAATGGCCGCCAAGCGCCGAGATAGCTCTCTGTGTCTGTATGGGAACTTTTAGCGGGGTTTGCACAAGCGACGCTTCACTGTTGGTTTTACAATTTCTGCATGCACTAAAATCGCTTATTTTTTCTCCGTTTGTCACGCCTACGCCAGCTCTTTTTCGCTCTTACTTTTTTTGCATTTTCTGTGTCAGTATGACCGTCGGCAGCAACGCGTTAAATACTTCTGCTCCGCTCTCAAAGGCAACAACAACGCCCCAGCTCGGCGGCAGTGTGGCCGTGGAAAATACCGAAAGGGAGCCAGGAAAATACCAACCGACGCTTGATAGCAAAGCGCATGAGTAATGCCTCGCATACACATATTTATCAATGCACATGCACAGCGGACTGTTTTCAGCGGTCTTATCATCTGGAATGTTTAAAAATAGGCCTTGCACATGGGTTTCCAGATTTCTGGGCCTCAATGAGTGCTCTTGAGTGGGATAGGATCGGATTACATTCGGTTGCAACACAGAATGGAATTATTTGTTGGAATGACTTTGACTTTCAGGCGGAGAGGGGCGTAGTTGAGGGGGCCAACATGCTGAGCGCTTAATGTGCAAGTTAAAGTTAAGTTAAGTTCTAAGTTCTTAGTCAATGACTACATTAAACTAAAACTTAAAATTAAAAGATTCCTTTAATTTTTACTCCAAAGTACTCACTTCAGAAAAACTAGTATCAATGTTTAAGACAAATGAAGAAGATTTCTTTAGTATATACTCAAAAATATTCACTTCAGAAAAAGCTTGTACCAATGCTTAAGACATATGAAGAATATGTTGAGCGCTTAAAGTTCAAGGTGAATCTAAATTCTAAATCTAAGGTTGTAATTAAACGAAATATTAAAGTTAAAAGATTTCTTTAATGCATACTCAAAAATATTCACTTCAGAAAAAACTTGTATCAATGCTTAAGACAAATGAAGAATATGCTGAGCGATTCAAATGCAAGGTTCTAAGTTCTTAGTCAAAGGTAGTCATTAAATTAAACTTTAAAATTAAAAGATTTTTTTATACTCAAAAATATTCACTTCAGAAAAAACGTGTATCAATGCTTAAGACAAATGAAGAATATGCTGAGCCATTAACGTGCAAGGTGAATCTGAGTTCTTTGTCCAAGGTAGTCATTAAACGAAACTTTAAGATTAAAAGATTTATTTAATTCTTACTCAAAAATATTCACTTTAGAAATAAACTTGTTTCAATTTATTAGATAAATAATATTAAAATAATTTTCAATATTCTATTAATGATTTCTAATCAAGGGTTAATTCCTCTGCATAATTATATTACTAAACTTTAATAAAATAATTCATTTAATTTAAACCCCTTTAAATATTTTGGTCTCCGTCCTTCCTGTTTGTGGTTGCTGCTATATTTTTGTTTTCGTTGCAATGTTGCGCATGAGCCTGAGCACAGAACAAAGAGGAAGAGAGCATAATCTCTGAGAGGAATGATGCTCGTCCCGTTTCGTGTAGGTGTTGTTTTTGTTCTGGGGAGAACAAAGCTCTCGCGGGGTCGTTGTTGTTTTTGTACGTCTGAGAACGATGCTTTGGCATCTCAATCCCTGGCTCTCAGTAGCCATAATTTTGGAGTGCCGTTTGAATCTCCTCGGAGAGCAGCTATCAAGCTAACGCCTCTCGTGGGCGTGTGGGAATTGGACGTAAAAAAGGAGCTGTGGTGCCCTGGATAATGATTGCCTGCTGTCGGCTGACCCGCTTCATGCTCGAGTGTCCTCGTCAAAAGTTCCCACACACGCCTTGTCCTGGCACCCTCCCTGTTCCTCCCTCTCCCGCAGCTCCTCCTCCTCCCGCTCCTCTCCTTCGCATGCCGATGCACACACGCACACTTACAAAGCACGTTGATTGTGTCGCTCTCTCTGTTTGTTTGTAATTTAAATTCTCATGCACTTCTGGCGATCGGAGAGGAGGCGGGGATGGATAACTACCACCCCAAGCACAGGCGAAGAGTCCTGCGTCCTACTCCGCCTGCTTCCTGGAGGTGATGTGGTGGTGGCGGCACATGGTGGTGGGTTCCTTGCTTCCTTCCTTCCGTGCTAGCGAGCGAGCGAGCCAGCGACCGAACTTCCCCCTTTTGCACGTGGATTTCCACTAAATGCCGTCTGTGCGACATCAAAAGGTGATCGTGAGAAAGTTTTTTTCTCACATTATTCCACATCCACATCGCACATCGACGACTTCTGTTTTAATTTTAGCCCCTGTCCCTGTCCTGTCGAAATTATTATGCATTTATGAATTGATATGACTCGCGGTGGCTCGATTTTCCCCCCTGAGGGAATGGCATGACTGTACTTATCACAAGATTTACAGTTGTTGTCGTCGTGGGACATGTATAGATTGGAAAGGAAATTGGGAAGGGGGAGGAAGGTGTTCTTTGTCTCCCACTTCCCTACTCTCCTAACTCCCCTAAGTCGAGCTGTAACTGTAACTCAGTCCAAATTGCCCTTTATTGATTTGAATGTCTCCGATTTATACACAATCATGTTTTTGTTATGGCTCCAAAGGAAACTTGATTGAATCCAATATTAATTGGTAACCATTTATTCAATAGAACAACTTATACAAACCATACCAAATCAATTTGGGGTAATACGTCCCCAGAAAAGACTTTGCAAGGCCACCGAATAATTTATTTATTTATTTGTATACGAAATCTATTAACCCTATTAAGTAGTTTTCTTTTGTGATTAATTCTATATTACTTTTGATTGATATAATATATTCAAGACTGCTTAAAAGAGATCATTGTATATATTTGACTTATTTTATTATAATATTTATATGTTATATATAATTTAAAATATTCAAATAAAATAGTGAACTGGCAGTTTAGTCCAGTTACTCTGGGGTAGGATTATAAACTTCTTTCACTAATAATGTTTTTAAATATATTGTAATATATTCCTGCTTTAGTAGAAACAATCTTAAAGATTATAGATATTTTAGACTGATAAACTTTATTATTTAAATTCAATTCGATGTTCCTAGCTCCCAAATATACAATACCCGTGAAGATAAAGCTGGACTAAAATACTTTATATATAATCCCGAAATCCTTAGCTCGCAGTACCTAAGATACAATTTTTTTATGACAGATGCTGGGGTTGGGAGAGTGCAACCGCAAATCCTTACAACAAACAAGTCCCGCCTAATCTGCCCGCAACCCTTCACCCTCTTCGGAGTGCGTAGTGATCCTCGGCAGCTGTTTCGCATCGGGCACGCTCCATCCTAGATTCATGCCGAGTCGCATCTTCTCCTTGGATATTATGTAAGATGTTTGCCAGCAATTAAGGATCCTCTCTGGAAGCCGATGAAAAACCCCGCACGTCCCCTGGAAAGTCAGTTTTCCTAGCGCCGTCCATTGTCCGGGCCGTAAGCCATTGTTGTCCTGGCCCAAAAGGAATGACGGGGACTGCAGCCGGGAGATTGGGAGAGTGTGGATGGGGATGGCGGCAGCTGTAACATCCTTGGCACGAGAGCAGGAGACAGTTTAGTGCAAAATGTTGGCTCAGGAGCAGCTGATCTGCTAACTGACCGTTACATCAGCTGGTTCTGGGTCACCAATCAATGGGATCAATGATCCTTGGGACTCTAAGACATGGCATAGGGTTTAATTAAATATTAAGTTATTGTATCGAATTGATATAAAAGAAACCACTTATTTTTTATGACTGAAATATATGAACATGTAACCAAAAAATAATCCCAACCCCCTAAAGCTAACACTTCCCTTTTCCTGAGGTCGTAACTTATAGTTCCCTTCATCTCTTTATTTTTTTAGGGAATATATATTATGTTTCCCCTTTTGGAGCCTGTCAGAAAGAACTTTCCAGTTATTAGCCCAACTCCCTGCCGGCCATTTATCAAATTCATAAAAATAAAATCTCCCTCAGGAGAGAGAAAAAACAATCATATAGCTGGGCGGCCCGTCACGACTTCTAATGCCCCGCAGACCGCACACTTCACTCAGCTCTCCCCTCGCGACTAAGCGCCATAAAAATCAACAAGGAATTCATTTAAATCAACATATATCTTGCCTAAGGAGGTGTCCTCCGTCGTCTTGGAAATCCGGGATACACTTGGTTTCAGTTCACACATTTGCCACCGTTTCATATTTTTCATGCTCATTATTTTCGGTCTATAAGAACATATATAGAGGAGGATATGTGGCATATATGGGGGAGGGGTGCCAGCACACCCCAAGTAATAACTGCAGTTCCCACAGCTAAAAATACACACGCCCAAAGTCACTAATTTGAGGTTGAGAAAGGTCTCCTTCGGTCTCCAGGCTCCCTTCAGAATCAGAGTTGATTAAAAAAGAGGGAAGTAGATCGTCACTGGATCGTCCGACAGACGGATCGAAGCTCCCAAGACCGACAACCGCCAACCGACCGGCTGCACAATAAAAATTAAAGTGTTTTAATGTGTAAATCGTGCGTCGTTCCCAACGCACCGAGGATCTGCGGTGTACGGGAAGCCCCAAAAAGGAGGAGCTCCAGACCAGACCCGGCTACCGATCCGCAGCGATCGTGCCACACTAAATGGCGTTTACCTTGATCCCTTCTCCACAGCGAAGAAAGACAACGAGTTGAGTTGGGAGAGAGAAGCCACAGCAACTGTGCGTTTTGGGGCTGATATTGAACTTTGATTTCTGCCCGGTTTCTTCGTTATAGAATTTCAATTCTCCGTTTCGGGGCCGGTTTCTGCAGAAGCACCCGAGTCTGCACGATTGATCCACATATGTCTGACGGGCCAGCTCTGCTCTGCCCTGGCTTTCTTCTCTCTCCAGTCTTCAGTCTTCAGTCTCCAGTTGCGCCAGCTCATCGTGTTTATTTGGGTTTTCGTGGGAAAATGTTTGCCAAATTTGCGGCATTCAAAAAGGAGTCGGAGCTGAAATGTAACGATCATTATCCGTCCTTGATTAGCTGTTACTTA
The DNA here is from genome assembly GCA_008042775.1 of Drosophila pectinifera. Classification (NCBI taxonomy): domain Eukaryota; kingdom Metazoa; phylum Arthropoda; class Insecta; order Diptera; family Drosophilidae; genus Drosophila; species Drosophila pectinifera. Next base: position 19,762 of record VNKC01000032.1, read on the forward strand.
TTTCTGTTTCAGACCCATTAAAACTTGGAAACTGGCTGTGAAATTTTAGTTAAGATAATATTATGACAGGATATATGTATTTATAACATTTATTTGTTGAATAAAGTAACTGTCAAAGAGAGGGATAACCTCTTGAAAGAAGGCTTTTATAGACCTTATATAAAAATCAAATCGATTCAAACCCAGGCCAGATTCTGGTCCAAGTGACCCTCATGCAGAGCTATGTACTCATCGGTCCACAACCCCTTGGTTTAGCTGGCACCATTTATTCAATTTAGGAAAGCTGACACTGATCAGTGCAGCAGTGATCGCGGTTGATGGATGATCGCGCAGATTATGGCCCAACGCGGGATTTACGCTCGACATACTCGTAATGTCAGCTGCGATCGGGGCGCTTTGCACAACCAGAGTTGCCAGGCAGCGCAATACTATAATATATTTATGGTATGATCTCTACCAGTACTCCCCAAGAATATATATACTGAGATATAGGTAGACCGACCAGCTGCCAGCTGGCGCATGGCCCGCGACCGTGGTTATTGACAACTCCTTTGGCCTTAATCCTGCCAACATCGTAAAGTAATAAATTTGCCTGAAGAAGGAAAATCTGTTCTCGGCCGGAGTCAGGTAAGCTCCGTAATGATTGACCTCGAACCCCGAGTCCAAAGCCCAAGACCGACCCAGGTCTGATTCCAAGTCCCAATCCCGATCGCGCGATCCCAAGCAACCCCCTTAAGATGGCCAGGCAAAAAAAATAAAAAGATTCTGATCCTTGCTGAATATTTCGCCCTGCCAGGGGGTTGGGTTGTCTCGGGGGTTGCGGCAGCTGCGACGCACAATTGCCAAGAAGTTCTCCTTAATGAATTGCAAATCATTCGACGGGCATTGATCAAGTTTGCCCCGAACCCAGGGTGAGATCTGGGAGACTAAAATGCCATCAGACACCCAAAACAAGCAGCCGGACCTTATAGAGATGGTACCAACAGCTGTTGCGAGAGATTCGAGGCTGATTCTATGATTTATATGGATTTTGGCTTAGGGAGAGCCTTAAATAAATATTAAATAAATATTAAAATATATGCATTTTTATCTAAGACAATTTATCCTAAAAAAATAGGTAAACTAGGCGATTATTATATGCCAGAATATTTGCCAAAACCCTTATGGTTCCCATGTCACCCTTCTGAAACCCAAAAAGGAATGCTTGAATATCTCATATACTATCTTATATATTATTATAGGTATTATTATAGGTATTCCATCAACTAATTTAGGATTTGATTTTTGTGTTTGTAAGATCAAATAGGGCTATTTTAAAAACTGAACTTTTATAAGGTGCGAATAGATCTTCTACTGTGTTTTTATGTAATTTGTGAACTGCGTTTTTTTTTCAAATATTTAAACGTTCTTATTGATAAACATTTTTTATGACGTTTATAAAAGTAATATTACAACAGTTTTTATTTAAAACCCTATTAGAGACCCTAAAAAATAATTATTATGCTCAGTATTTTCATCTCAAAATTGATTTTTTCTTAAGAAGTAAATTTCCCAGAAATATACTTCTTAAAGTTGAGCTAATGACTTGGCTTAACCGAATGTTGTGTTATTTCTGAAGTCCAGGGTCGGGCTTAAGTTCGTTTAGAAAGCTGAGCTCCGAGTTATCGTAATCCCAAGGGAACCGCAATGCGTTGACTCGGCAACCCTACCTAAAACTCACTCACTCCCGCAAATGAGTGCGACTCAAACGACACTCACTCGTGACTCGAGTGGAACTCGTGGGCTGCATTGGCTGTTCTCAGTCTGCAGAGGGCGATCGTTGAGCTGCCTACCTGCCTCGGTCGCTGTCGCTGGCGCTGCCTCTGTCCGCGTCGCCAGGTAAGCGAGCGACTCGGTTTCCACTCGGGACTCGTTTCGCCTTCGTCGCGACTCGTCTTTAGTGAGTGCTCCGTCGCTCCGAGGATCAGTATCCTTTTGGCATCCCGTGAGCGCGGTCGTCTGCCGCTCTCTACCCTCGCATGAACTTAAAAAATAAATAAATAATTTTACTCTGATAACGAACTGAAGCGCGAAACGTTTGTTAAGTTTTTGTTGAATGGAAAGTGCGTGCAATAATTGTTAGAACTACTTCGTACTTGCACCAAAGTTTCAATTGTGTTGTGAAAGCAAAAATAACAAAACTGCAAAACTGCTGCAAATTTTGGATTACATCTTTGGATATATACAAATTAAAATCGTTAAACAATGGATTACAAACACGATCTTAATTCGGACGACGACTTCGACTGCTCCAACGGCTATAGCGATAGCTATGGCAGCAACGGTCGCCAGGGCAATCCCAATGGATTGTCCAAGGCGGAGTTGAGAAAGGTGAGTTCTGGATATTATAGATAAGAGCAGGATTACAATGGAACTTATAGCGTAGATAGGTTATTATAGGGTACCTACTATTATATTAATTTTTCTTAAATAAGATTCTAAATTTCTTATATCAGAATGTTGGATAATGTTACTAGTTCCTTAAAAATATTTCTATGAGAACAACAAGAAAAAGTTTGAAAAATATAAAGTTATGGATAGGAAAATGTTCTTAAATATGATATATAATTATACGCCGAAACTGGAAACAATTTTTAACACTTTTTTTTTAATACAAACCCATAGTATTTCGTATTATCCTTATCAATATATAACTATACATAAAGAAATTTTTAAGGGGAAAATTAAGCGGCTTCATTAAAAAATTTAGAAAGAAATAAACCTTCAATCTATTAAGGTTTCGAGAACAAATATTTAAAAATAAATCAATTAATTACTCCTTCAAAATATTCAACAATCATAAACTAATTTGTTATTCCCTATTTTATCCTTTTGTAGACCAACAAACCCATAATGGAGAAGCGTCGCCGGGCTCGCATTAATCACTGCCTCAACGAACTCAAGTCCCTGATCCTGGAGGCCATGAAAAAAGACGTGAGTATCCTTTTAGACAGTCCGAGAAAAGCAAAGATGGGAAACTAGGCCCCCCGATCCATATCTGTCCACTTTCCCCATAAATTATGTCAGACTATAAAATAAGAAAACCCCTGAAACTCAAGTGTCGTCCGAAGGGCGGCAAAAGTACAAAAGGACCCTGAAAAACATATACAAGACGGACTACTCCTACGACATAGGGCCTGAGGTAAAAGTCGGGGCTCTAATTGAGTATTAAATTTTATTGATGATCATTACACGAGAGCGCCGATGAGGAGTCAGTCAAGAGACCAAAAAGTGTTAACAAGTCGGGGAAGTCGGGGAATTACGCAGAAATCGCCGGAGATGCGAGCGAAACCAGTTTCCAAGGAGTGATCCTGCTGTGAGAAACTACAAAGCAGAAATCAAGTAAGATTTGCCGCCGTAGCCGCCGCCGCCGCAGAATTCTGCAGGGGAGCCGGGCTGCAGCAGAAGACCGAAAATCAAATAAGAAAGACATTGAGGGAAAAAAAGCAAAAGTAAACAAAAGGTTCAGACAGAGCAGGGCGGGGGGGAGGCAGCCGTGGCAGTAAGAGGGGGCGGGGTCGGAGAGTCGGGGGACTGGCGAGCGACCTGCGTGGGAACCTTTTGCTAAAATATGCAGTCCCAGCGGGCGAGAAAGAGACGGCGATGATGGGTGTACGGGGAGCAAAGAATTGCTGAGAATTGCACTGTGCAAAAAAGATCAAGTCTAGGGATAAATTCTAGAACTTAAAATGTTACAAGCTGAAATATCACTTTCACAATATTTGAAATATGTTCAGTTCTTTTATTATTATTTTATATATATTATATATTTGTATATTACATTTTATTAAAATTGATATCTAATTCTTCTTCAAATTCAATTCTTTCAAAGAAAAGAAACGTATTTCAATGTTCCTTAAGAAGTTACTCCCAAATTATTCCTCAAAACATGTCGTAAGAGTTTTTTACCTTAAAGGATCTAGCTAAGATCACAAAATAATATAATTGTAATGATCACAGAACCTTTTTCTATATAGAAACCATCCATTATATTTAATGTTACCTAAAAGGTTAGACCCTAAACACTTTACTAAGTATTGTTTTACTTAAGTTCCTTAAAAGATCTACCAAAAATCAAGAAATATCAGAAATCTAAAGATCAAAGAACATTTTTCAAAAACATTTCTTATGAAACACTTGTTAGAAACCACATTTCTCTCAGTGTAGAAAAGCGAACGAAGATCGTTCGTCTGGCTGCAGTGGCTGAATCTCACCTTGGTCGTGTGATATTTGCAGAGTGGACTGGACTGAAGTGGACTGCAGATTACACGCGAATAGTTGGACATATGAGGCACGAATCGTGCTCCTTAGCTCTCTGCCGTTTCCCAGTTTCCCAGTTTCCCAAGCCATTGAACTTGTTGTAGGGCCCAAAACAATTAGCCGGGCCAGCTCCGGCCGCCTTCATTTCATCATTATCTGACTTGGTCTCCTCTCTCTCCCCTTTTAGCCGGCTCGTCATACCAAACTGGAGAAGGCCGACATACTTGAGATGACGGTGAAGCATCTGCAGTCGGTGCAGCGCCAGCAGCTGAACATGGCCATCCAGTCGGACCCAGGGGTGGTGCAGAAGTTCAAGACGGGCTTCGTGGAGTGCGCCGAGGAGGTGAATCGCTATGTCAGCCAGCTGGATGGGATCGATTCGGGTGTCCGTCAGCGACTCAGCGCCCACCTGAACAATTGTGCCAATAGTCTGGAGCAGATCGGATCGATGAGCAACTTCAGCAATGGCTATCGAGGTGGCCTGTTTCCCGCTGCCGCCGCCGGCGCGGTCACGGCTGCTCCCGCTCCTCTCTTTCCCGCCCTGCCGCAGGATCTGAACAACAACAGTCGCACCGAGTCCTCGGCTCCGGCCATCCAAATGGGCGGACTCCAGCTGATACCCTCTCGCCTGCCATCGGGAGAGTTTGCCCTGATCATGCCCAACACGGGGGGATCCTCGGCCCCGCCGCCAGGACCCTTCGCCTGGCCGGGCACCGCGACCGCAGGAGTGGCAGCTGGAACGGCCAGCGCCGCCTTGGCCAGCATTGCCAATCCCACGCACCTGAGTGACTATACCCAGAGTTTCCGGCTGAGCGCCTTCAGCAAGCCGGCCAGCAACTCGGCTCCAGCCAATGCCATGCACACCCAGCTCCCAGGGCAGACACAGCTGACCGGGAAGACCACCTCAAGCAGCCCGCCTTTGAGTCCCATCTCCTCCATATCCAGCCAGGAGGAGGAGGGCTCCCGGGCCGCCTCGCCCACTGTGGATGTGCTGACCAAGCACAGCTTTGCCGGGGTGTTCTCCACACCGCCGCCCACCAGCGCGGAGACCTCGTTCAATACCAGCGGCTCCCTGAACCTGAGTGCCGGAAGCCATGACAGCAGCGGATGCTCGCGGTCGCTGGTCCACTTGCAGCAGCAGCAAGTGAGCTCCACCAGCGGCATCGCGAAGCGGGACCGGGAGGCCGAGGCCGACTCCAGCGACTGCTCCCTGGACGAGCAGCCGTCTTCGAAGAAGTTCCTGGCCGGCGCCATCGAGAAGTCCAGCTCCGCCTGGAGGCCCTGGTAGATCATCCCCTACTCTCTCCCCCTCTCTCTATGTTAAGTTTATCCCAATTGTTAATTTATTTCATTGCAATTTTTTCAAAGACCCGCCACGAACTCAATGCTTTAGAACCTAAACCTAAAACCCATTAAGTTTCAACGATTTCTGTGTGTTCTTCTTAATTTTCTTGATTTTAAGTTCAGCTGTGATTTTGTATATTTTTTGTGTAATTCTCATTTAAGTATTTTTTATACGCCTATTATGTAGTTCATTAATTATGTTCTTATGATGTTTCATTACCTTAAATTGACTAAAAGATTTTCTATTTAAGTTATGTAGATTTCCTTGTATAGTGTTTAGATGTAAGTCATTCACGTTTCTATTTTAGTGTTTTATTTTAATGGATTGTAACTTTAATATTTACCAGATGCCAGAACCAGATAATTGATTGCTTGGAAAAGAGTGAAAATAATAATAATAATAAATGACAAACAAGATGAGAATTGTTCTAGAAAGGTTATTTGATGGGGAAACGTGTGTTTTCAGCATTGGAAAAGTGGGAAATCAACTGATAGTAAAGCGGAAGAAGCCTTGCTCTCCCATAATCGGACATTCAACATATTTTCAATGATCAACTGTAGAGATAACCACATCGCTAGCTCGCATCGGAAGCTATATAAGCTTGGAAAACACATTTTGTTGGCGGAAAACAAAAGTTATTACAGACGCGAGCACGCAGTGATCTTCAGGCGTGTAGAGAGAAATAATAAGATTGTTACCATGCTAGGAAAGGATTTTTATACTGTGTTAATTGTGGGTATCCTGCCACTAATTAGCCTGGCAGATCCCGAACCCCAAGAGAGTCTCCATCAATATCGAGCTTCTCCAAAACTCACTGGTCCCGTCGAGCTCCTTCACGATCCCGAGGACGTCATCCTGAACACCTTGGATGCAGCTCTGGAGAAGATCTCCAGCATTTACATGCAGGCTCTCTTCGCTGGCACCCACTCACCGGAGCTGGAGGCGCCACTGCTCGCCCTGGAAATGGAGCTATACGACCTGCTTGACCAGCTCTATAATCAGCATCGCCTCAAGGACTATATGAAGTACGAGGCGGAAGTGACGCGGCAAATGATTATCTACAATATGCTCAAGAGGCTGTTCGGTTACACGCAGGATACGGTGGATGTAGCAGAAGGAACCTTCTGAGCAGTGCACTTAAGTGAACAACTTTTAATAATTGAAAATTCACAAACTGAAAAATAAATATTAGTTCAGAGTTTTATTTGAATCGACAACAAGTCAGTAGAACAATTGAATTTGTGATGACATTTTAAAAAAATGTATGATGGTGAATTCTGGGAATTTTCAAAATGTTGTGAATAAGAAGATTTTAATCTTATATACCTAAAATACTCTTGGTAAATCAAAAGCAAATAAAAGCATAAGAAGTGTGTCTATCTCGCTTTCCATCTCAATTGTCTTAGTGGGTTAGACGCGTCTAGTAATTCCCAAGTTATCTTTAAATGGGGTTTTTTATGTCATAATTTTAAGAACAACTCAAGGTTAAAAAAAAGTGATAAAAAAAATAATTAAGCTCTTAACGGCGAATCGAACCATATACGGCATTTTGCTTAAATTCTATTTTTGGCCGAAATATGCTGTTCTGAAGACCTCAGATTTACGCATTTTTAGGTCCTTAAATATTAAAAATATTCATAACAAAGTCAAAACAGCCTCAAATTCAATTCGGAAAGCAGTTTTGTGTTAGTTTTTATTAGGTTAATTAATCTGCATACTGAGTTTAAAGATCAGAAACAATAAATTTTTTCCCAATTTTTGACAATTTTAATGATGTAACCCCTTATCATTTTTTCAAAAATCGGACAAAATTTTTTTCCTAATTTTTTCAAATATTTTATTGCTTAATAATTAAGCTTTTAACGGCGAATCGAACAGTATACGGCATTTTGCTGGCATTCAATTTTTGGCCGAAATATGCTGTTCAGAAGACCTCAGGTTTACGCATTTTTGGGTCCTTAAATTGGGTTTTTTATGTCATACTTTTAAGGACAACTCAGGGGTAAAAAAATGTATAACCAAAATAATTAAGCTCTTAATGGTAAATCGAACGATATACAACATTTTGCTTAAATTCCATTTTTGGCCGAAATGTGATGTTCAGAAGACCTCAGGCTTACGCATTTTTGGGTCCTTAAATTGGGTTTTTTATGTCATACTTTTAAGGACAACTCAATGTTAAAAAAACTTATAACAGAAGTAATTAAGCTCTTAATGTTGAATCGAACCATATACGGCATTTTGCTTAAATTCCATTTTTGACCGAAATATGCTGTTCAGAAGACCTCAGGTTTACGAATTTTTGGGTCCTAAAATGGGGTTTTTTGTGTCCTAATTTTAAGAACAACTCAATGTTAAAAGAATTTATAACAATAATAATTAAGCTCTTAATGGTGAATCGAACCATATACGGCATTTTGCTTAAGTTCCATTTTTGTCCAAAATATGCTGTTCTGAAGACCTCAGGTTTAGGAATTTTTGGTCCTTAAATATTAAAAATATTCATAACAAAGTCAAAACAGCCTCAAATTCAATTCAGAAAGCAGTTCTGTGTTAGTTTTAATTTGGTTAATTAATCTGCATTTTGAGTTTAGAGATCAGAAACAATAAATTTTTTCCCAATTTTTGACAATTTTAATGATGTAACCCCTTATCATTTTTTCAAAAATTGGCCAAAATTTTTTTCCTACATTTTTCAAGTATTTTATTGCTAAATAATTAAGCTTTTAACGGCGAATCGAACAGTATACGGCATTTGGCTGACATTCCATTTTTGGCCAAAATGTGCTGTTCTGAAGACCTCAGGTTTACGCATTTTTGGGTCCTAAAATGGGGTTTTTTTGTGTCCTAATTTTAAGAACAACTCAAGGTTAAAAAAAGTGATAACAAAAATAATTAAGCTCTTCTACACAATTTTCAGAATACTGCCCTTTACATTCTTAGATCTCTCAAATTAAATTAAAGTTTACGAATATTGTTTGAGTGTAGGAAATGATTGAATAAATTTACCAGCTACAAATTGATTTACATCCTCATTTCCCATTTCAATTTTCCGACTGACCTTTTTTCCCTTTCGCTTTCTCCCCTTTTTTTAGATTTTTTATTAAAAATTTGATTTCACTTCCGTAATAACTTCCGCAACAGCCTGTTCCACTCCTGCGGCTGCCTTGCGTGTGGCTGTCGAGCGTCGCCCTCCCCCACCTCTCCCTAGGGATCCTCGGGTCCTGCGATCCTCCGATCCTGGGCACTTCCCACACTCAATCATAGCTCGGCGCTGCTGTTACCCGATCCTGCTGTGAGAAAAACAACAACACCTCCACGCGGAGCGAGATGGAGAATTATCATAATTTCCATTTCCTCTTTACGCTATTATCTTTTTGCATTTCCAAATACCGTTGCACTTGTTCGCGTCTCCGAGTGTTTCCCACACACATCCTTGAGATCCTTTATCTTTGCTTGTTTGCTTTGTGGTTGTTCGCAGCTCACCCCGCCCTTGCATTCCACTTGTCTCGCTGGATCGCTGGATCGCTGGATCCTTCGGTTTCAGTCCTTTGTGCGCCGTGTTTGCTGTGATTTGATGCTGGGATCGGCTCGGAATCCCTGGGATGTGAGTCCTTCTGTGTGAGGTTTCGGCTATCACTTTTATTTTTACTCTTGATTTCGTTCTGGGGAATCGCTGTGGGAATGTCCAGGTCAGTCTTGCCTTGATTTCTTATAACTTCTTCAAACATTTCCACCATTTCTCATTTTGTTTTTATTTTAGTAATTTCTTGGCCCGAAACTTGTTTTCCATTAGCATCAGTTAGAGCCCCTCTAGCGCCTCTTGGCCTTATTCCCTTTGTCTCTGCAAATCCGGCATATTTAATTGGCATTTAACAAATTAACTTGCCAAACACAAAATCTTAGAGCCCTGTCGGCGCAGATTTTTCCCACAGACAAATTCCTTTTGGCCACAATAGAGTTATCCTGCTGAAAACAGAGTCATGCGGTGTTTAGCAGGAACTCTCCCACACACAGGCGCTTTGAATATGCCCCTGTGATCCTTTTTCGATTCCTTTCTGCTACAAGAAAGGATGAAATGTATCCCGGCTACCTACCTGTGCATCGGCGAATTCAAATCGCTTGCATTTCTCACAGAACACAAAAGGCGGAAACCTATAGGTCTGAATGCTGAATGGGCCCAGAGCTATCTGGGTTTCTTCTTGTGGCTAACAAGTGTATCTATCAGTATATATTCGTGAGATGCCGGTGATTGAACAGCTTTGCGCAACCGAGATATAAGATGATGTATTCAAAGGAAATGTGGAAAAGTGTTGCCTTTGGTTTTCCCAGGGATCGAAGTGCGGATATTAATTCATCCTTGGGAACAGAATTCCTCTATGAAGTACCCCTATATTATTTCCTTCAAGAAAAAACCCCACTCACTTGTCTCTTATTATTGCGATTTAATGAATATTTATGTTTTTACAATTGTTCTTATTTTTGCAGTGCTTAACATACATATTTTTATGTCTGTATAGTTATTAAATTTTTACAATGTATATTTGTTAAAATTTGGCTTTGTCTGAGCATTATTTTATACAGGAAAAATGTTGGCTTATCTCCGTTTTCGTTCAGTTTGATTTAAAAATTGTGCAAACTAAATATTGCTAAAGTTTGATGTGATAATGGTAATTATTTCTAAGCAATTTGTTCGCTAATTTCTATAAATATCTCTTGTGCTGGCTCTCTCTCTTGTTCGTGAGTGACTACTAAATTAATTTAAATGCATTTTTTGGTCAATCTCAAGAGACGAACTCCTTTTACAATGGTTCCTTCTCGCTCACTAAATTGGCAAATTGTTAGTGACTGATCGAATGGTTGGCTGGTCGCTTGTCCTGTCTAAATGTTAACTAGGCTGCTGCTTGTCCAGCAATAAATGTATAAAATATGTACAACGTGTTCTCTTCTCCTCCTTCAGCTCGCGAGCCTTAACTAAATCTACCAACTACAAAATTTACAGATCCACAAAACGTTCCGGATGATACATATACATATACATAGAGATATATAAAATTCATTTATCAAAAGGCGCGCATTGCTTGTAAAACGTGTAAACAAATGACAAGACTTGACGACTTGACTGACTTCCCGGCTATAAGGTATATAAGGACATTATCATTTCGGTTACGTAACAAAGGGAGCAAGGCTGCCCAAGTTAGAGCTCTTTGGATGGAGGAGGGCCGTAGGTCAGCCCAAAAAAATTAAAATTAAAATCAAAAATTAATCAAAAAGGAAACAAATAAAAATGTACACAAAAAATCGTTTACAAAATTCGTTATATGGCTAAGCTATCAGTCCATTGTTCGAGTTCAAATCGGTATTGAGTGTTGTTCGGGATGTGGATGTCTCCTGTGGGATGTCGACTGTGCCTAGCACAGCTCCCGGTCGCCGCAGGTCAATCATCAGAGTATGTCCGGCGTATGGTTCTCGTCGTGAGTGTGCTGCAGCAGTCCCTTCCGCTCATCGGGAGCCGTACTGTGGGCTATTTCCGTGCTCACTGGCTCGGGAATGGCATCCGCGTACATGGATTCGTACACGGGATTGGCAAAGTTGCCCTGGAAAGGTGAAGAAATATAATTATATTAATAACTGTCTTCTTTATTAAGTAACCGAAACCCCTCTCTCACCTTATCATCTTCACTGGCAAAGGTGGGCGCCTCATCCGCATCACCGCGGTACATGGCATTGGTGAGCATGATCTCCACATTGTCCGTCAGACGAGCATGCGAGAAAGGCTGAGCTATGCGATGTTTTCTAGAAGATAAACAAAGAATTCATTAGTTTGGAAGTCAAAAGGAAAACCCTCAGAGAGTACGTACTTAAGGAAGTAAACAGCGCCGGCAAACAGAGCCAGCACCAGGAGAATCACAGCCAGGATGAGCACGAGAACGGAGAAGACGCCTCCACCGGACTCCGCAGACTCCTGATCGCCCTTCAGAGCATCGGCACTGTCCACCAGGCAAGGCACCACCCTATTGTCCCCACAGAGGCACTCGTTGATGGAGCTACCCGGTCGACAGACGTTGCACACGCCGCCAACACAGTGTGGGGGACGCTCACAGGCATTGCCCTGCCAGTCGCCAATGCAGCTGCAGTGCGGCAAGGCGTACTCATCCAGATGGCAGACGCCACCGTTCGCACAGTACCGGACACAGGGATTGTCCTCCGAATATGGCATCGTGCAGAAGTCGCCGTTCCACTGATCCGTGCAATTGCACATTGCCACGCCCTTGATAACGTGGCAAGTACCCGAGTTCTGGCAGATGATCGCCGTGCAGGGATCCCGGGCGGGTATCTTGGTGGTGTCGCAGAAGAGCGGCGGTGAGGAGGTCTTGCACAGATCCGATTCGCAGCTATCGCCGATGTAGCGCGGCGGACAAGTGCAGGACAGACGACCACCCCGCTCCGTGCAGGTGCCGCCGTTCTGGCAGAAGTCCCGGCACGAGCTGGAGTCACAGTGGTCGCCGTAGAAGCCACTGGGGCACTTGCACTGCCGCTGGCCCTTGGAGCCGATCACACAAGAGCCGCCGTTCTTGCAGAAGTCGGCGCACTCATCGATCTCGCATCGCTTGCCCGTGAAGCCATCCGGGCACTCGCACTGCGGGGTGCCCGTCAGCGTTTCCCTGCAGATGCCTCCGTTCTCGCACGTGAGATTCACACAGTGCTCGCACTGCTCTCCCGTAAAGAGCTTCGGGCAGCTGCACTTCATGCCCTCCGTCTCGGAGAGCAGGCACGATCCCCCATTGTGGCAGCGACTCTGGCAGGCGGGCATGGAGGTCTCGCATCGCGCTCCCGACCAGCCCGCCGTGCAAGTGCACTTCAGCGGCGGTGGATCCTGAGAGCCCGGCATCTGCGGGGCCACCGTGCAGACTCCATAGTTCAGACAGTGGCCAGAGCAGCGATAGTGCTCACACAGCTCGCCCTCGAACTGCGGCTGGCAGATGCACTTGGGCACATGATCCACAATCTTGCAGGTACCCAGGTTGCACTGCAGCGGACAGTAGTCGGGGATGTCAGCGTGCGCCTTGCACACCTCATCGGACATCACATAGCCCTCGGGGCAGCGGCAACTGAAGCCGCTGGCCGCTTCCGAGGAGAGTATGCAAAGAGCGCGAGAGGGTTTGCAGGGATCCTTGGCGCAGGGATTGCTGACTGCAAAAAATACGATAATTAAGTAAGTACATTGTTCAGAAAATGCTTTACAATAACTTACTATTCCTGTTCTGCTTCATGGGATGCAGAATGCCAATGTCCGAGGAGCGATAGCCCTTCAGCAAGTAGGTGCCGTTGTCGTTGCCAAACTTGTTCATCTTGATGATGCTCTGGTCGTAAAGCTTGATGTACAGATAGTCCTCGAATACGTCGATCTTCTGGGGCTTCTCCCGGGTGCCAAAGCGGCGCACCACATTCCGATCCTTGCCGTTGAGGCGACACGTTTCAATGGTGCCCTTGCGATAGTCCGCCCAGTAGAGTCTCCCTGTGGGATAGTCCATAGACAAGCTGATGGGCCAGCCCACATCGCGCTCCACCAGACTCTTCTTGTTGCTGCCGTCCAGGGAGGCCACCAAGATGCCGTTCTCCAGCGTAGACCAAATCATAATGCGCGACTCGGGTTCGAGGACAATATCCGTGGGATTCATGCCTGTCGACACCAGAGATATGTACTTCTTGCCCTCGATGTCGGTGGCCAGGATCTGATTGTGCCGCGAGTCTATGATATAGACCCGCTGAGTAATCCAGTCCACGGCCAGTGACTTGGGGTCATCCAACTCCGGAATCTATACGAAAATAGTGAGGAATTAAAACAAAGAATCGGAATAAAGTAATTATCAACTCACATTGAAGGCCGTTAGCTCCTTGAGATCTCGGCGCACCCTTACGCCCGTGCCCTCGACATGCGGCGTGGCTATCTTCATGGTGTGCACCTTGCCGTGATGCGAGTCGATCCAGAACAGCAGCGTGTCCTTTGGCCTGATCAGTATGTCGAACACATCGATCTTAAGGCTGTCTGTCTGGAAGAACCCAACCACCGTGGTGCCCTCCTGCTTGGCGGGCAGTATAAATCGGAACTCCTGCTCCGAGGCAAGCAGCAGGATCTGATCTGGTCCGGAGGCCAGACACGTAGCATTCTTTGCTGGCCCCTTGTGATAGCCCTCGGCACACTTGCAGTTGAAGTGCCCCGCCTTCTTCTCAATGCAGATCTGCGAGCAGCTGCCAAAGCCGCACACCGGCGGCTGGCAGTTCATCTCGTCGGATCCGTCTATGCAATTGTACTGCCCATCGCAGCGGAAGATCTTCGAGATGCAGTCATCGTTCTCGCACTGGAACTGGTCGTGCCGACACTTGGGCAGCGCTGCGCACACCTCGTCAGACTCGTCCTCCTTCTCGTCGCAATCGTTGACGCCATCGCAGAGGGCCGAGTTACGGATGCACAGCTGGTTCTTGCACTTGAAGGCATTGGCATGGCAGTGGATATGGGCACAGGTGGCGAAGCTCTCGTCGCTGCCATCCAAGCAGTCGTCCCAGCCATCGCACTTCCAGCGGGACATGATGCACTTGCCGTTGCCGCAGCTAAAGTGATCCGATGGACAGGTGCAGTTGACCTCATCGGAGCCATCGGGACAGTCATCGTCGCCGTCGCATTGGTATTGCCTGAGGAATATAAAGGTATTAATATCTATCTGGGATAGAGGTCGAACCTTGGCCACTCACGTGTTAATGCAGGTGTTGAAGGCGGCGCACTTGAACTGCTTCTCCTTGCAGGTGATGTTGCAGTTGATCTCATCGCTGCTGTCATCGCAATGGATCTCTCCGTCGCAGCGATAGTTGTGCTTGATGCACTTGCCCGTCCCACAGCGGAACTCGCTCTCGGAGCAGTTTCTCATCCGACAGTTCAGCTCGTCGCTGCCGTCGCCACAATCGTTCTCGTAGTCGCAGCGCCAGCGTCCCGGGATGCACTTGGAGTTGTTGCACTTGAAGTAGGTGGGATCGCAGGTGGCCTTGGAGGTGAAGCAGCTGGCAGGCTCATCCTCGCCGTTGGGACAGTCGGGCTCGTCGTCGCAGCGCCAGGCCAGAGGAATACAGCGACCCGAGTTGCATCTAAATGAAGAATAAGGATACATTTAGAAGGTTTCGTGGCCTTAAGAAGCTTGCTGGCTACTCACTGGAAGTCATTGGGTCCACAGGAGACATTATCACAGTTGGCCTCATCAGACTTGTCCGGGCAATCGATGTCGTCGTCGCAGACCCAGACATAGGGCATGCACCGGTTGTTGCCGCACTGGAACTGGTCCTTCTTGCACACAAGCGGCGTGCACCCGGCCTCATCCTCTCCGCCAGGACAGTCGCTGACCCCGTCGCAACGCTTGACATTATCCACGCAGAAGGCACTGGAATTGGCAGTGGCTCCGCACTTGAGATGGGTATCAAAGCAGGTGAACTTGTCGCAATTGAGCTCGTCAGAGCCGTCGCCGCACTGGTTCGTGTTATCACAGATATGCGACGGATGGATGCAGTTCTTGTTGGCGCACTGGTACTGCCCCGGCTCGCAGTGGAAGGGCGGGCAGGTGTCCGGCTCGTCGCTGCCATCGCCGCAGTCATCCTGCGTGTCGCAGCGCCAGTAGAAGGGAATGCACTTGTACGTGTTTACGCACTCGAAGTGGGCCGCCGTGCAGTTGGCGCGACAGGTGCGTCCATCATCGGCCAGCACGAAGTTGGTGGGACAGAGGCACTTGTAGTACGGCTCCTCCGGCGACAGGACACACAGCGTGGAACAGTTGGCCTTGAGGCAGGGATTGCCGCTCATCGGTTGCTGCTGGCGATACGGATGGAAGACGCGCAGGTCCATGGGTCGGTGGATCGTGGTGATCAGGGTGGTGCAGTTCTGTCCGTTGAAGATGCTGCAGTACTCAATGGACTTGGTCTCCCAGTCCGACCAGTAGATGTGCCCCTCCCACACGGCAATGGCGAAGATGTGGTGGAGATATAGGTCCGGATTGATGCTCCTCGCCAGAAGCAGGCGCGTGTGATTGCCATCCAGGTCGCTCACAGAGATGGTGTCCTCCCTGGCATCGCCCCAGAACAGCTGCTGCGTCTCAAAACTAATGGTGAGGGCGTTGGGCCAACCCAGACCTTCGCGGATGATCATCCTGGGATTGGAGCCATCCATTCCAGCCTTTCCTATATGAGGATTGTCGCCCCAGTCCGACCAGTAGATGTGGCGCTGGTACGGATGCAGGGCAATGCCTCGCGGCTCGCGTAGATACTCGTTGATCAGCACCTTCCGGTACTTGCCGTCCAGCTGCGACACCTCGATGGTGTCCAGTCCCTTGTCGCACCAGTACAGATTCTTGGCCACCCAGTCAACGGCCAGGCCATCGGGATTCTTCAGCATGGCCTGGTGCAGGGTCTGGGTCTTGTTCTCCTTCGGACAGTGCCGCTTGATGGTGGCCACGGTACTGGTCACATCCGACCAGTACAGGCACTGGCTGTCCCAGTCGTAGTCCAGCGCCACTGCGTTCGAGAGCTCGTTGATCAGAATGGTGCCGTTGCCCGTCATGTTCACCTGCCGGATGTAGTAGCGATTGGAGAAGATCAGCTCCATGGACACGTTGCTGGTGGCCTTGCAGGTGTGGTGATCCACCAGAGCATAGCCCTTGGCGCACAGGCACTTGTACGAGCCGTAAGTGTTGACACAGGTCTGCGAGCAGGGCTGTTGCTCGTCGCACTCATCGACGTCCGTGCAGAGATGCGGGCTCTGGGGCAGCACCTTGTAGCCCGGCCGGCAGTGGCACTTGTAGCCCACCACCTTGTCCTCGCACTCGTGCTCGCATATATCCGGAATCAGGCACTCGTTCACGTTGCAAAGCTCCTCGTCGGAGAAGTCCGCACAGTCGTTCCTCCGATCACACAGCAAATCCGCACTGATGCAGGCTCCGTTCTTGCAGCGGAAATCGTCAGTGCCATTGCATCCCCGGGTGTGGGCACACAGGCTGGCGAACTCGTCGCTGCCATCGCCGCAGTCTGGCTTGCCGTCGCACGTCTGGTTCTTCAGTATGCACTTGCCATCCTGGCACTGGTGCATCAGGGATCCGCCCGGACAGGAGTGCGGGGCAAAGGCAGGTACACAGCCCTCGTACTCGTCATCGCCGCCGGGGCAATCCTCATCGCCATCGCACACGTACTGGGAGTCGATGCACAGACCTGTAAGAAAGTAGGACTTTAATTTAAGGTTCCAAATCTTTGGAGGGCATGACTTACCGCTAGTGCACAGATGAGCTGGCGGCGGACAGTCCGGGATGTGAGCAATGCCGCCGCACTGGGGTCCCTCGTCCTCGCTGCCCGCATCCCCCAGCCCACTGGGACAGTCCTTCTCGCCGTCGCACACCCACTTCTGGGGTATGCAGCGCCCAGAGCTCTTGCACTGGAAGAGATGGGGACGGCAAGGGCGACTCGGGCACTGCGGGCCCTCGTCCGTGCCGTCCTCGCAGTCGCTCTTCCCGTCACACTGCCAGCTGGCCGGGATGCAGCCATTGTCGCAGGCAAACTGGTTGCCATGACACTCGTGGCGGCACCCCATCTCATCGCTACCGTCGCTGCAGTCCTTCTCCCCGTCGCAGTGCCAGGCCTCGAAGATGCAGGGACCGGAGGCGCAGCGGAACTGGCCAGCATCGCAGCTCACGTTCGTGCGATTGGGGCAGTTCAGCTCATCGGTGCCGTCTGGGCAGTCCGGATCGCCGTCGCAGCGCCAGCTGGGCATGATGCAGATGGTGCTGTTGCCGCAGTGCTCGAAGGCGACGTTGCCCACCTCGCAGGCCGTGGGGGCGCACATCTTCTCGTCGCTAAAGTCGCGGCAATCCTTCATCTTGTCGCAGACGAACTTGCGCGAGATGCACTCCCCGCTGCTGCAGCGGAACTGGTCCGGCTGGCACTTGCAGAGCAGCTTGGTCTCGTCACTGCCATCGCCGCACTGCTGCAAGCCGTCGCACTTGTGCTCCTTGGGGATGCAGCGATGGTTCTGGCACATGAAGTGCGTGTCCGGGCACTGGCGAAAGATGCAGTAGCTGCGCCACTCGTCCGACCCGTCGGCGCAGTGCGTCACATTGTCGCAGGTCAGCTCCATGGGGATGCACTCGCCGGAGTGGCAGTTGTACTGCAAGGTGCCGCAGTTCGTGTTCACGGGGGCAATGCAGCGGCGTCCGTCTGGGGCGAGGATGCCCTGGGTGCAGTGGCAGGTAGCCTGGCCGTTCTTGTTCAGGATGCACACGTCCTCGCATTGGCCGTTGAGGATCTTGCACTGATTCGCGTCGCAGTTGATGCTGCTGTTCTGCACCGCCACAATGCCCATGGGTCGGGTCACATGCTCGCGCAGGAAGAGGACGTCGGTGCCCGTGTACTTGTTGGCCCGCACCACGGCGTGGAGCACCCAGTCCGTCCAGAAGAGCAAGTCCCCGTACACGGCCATTGCGAAGGCGTGCTTAGGCGTGGAATGGGCCAGTACAACTCGATTGCTGCCATCGTAGTTGGTGCGCTCGATCTTGTCTAGCCTGGCGTCCGCCCAGTACAGCTTCTGCTGGTCCAGGTCCAGCGTCAGAGCATTCGGCATCTTGATGTCCGTCTTTATAATCATCTCCGTGCCGTAGCCCGTCAGGTAGGAGCGCTGAATGCAGGGCGACTCCTCGTTCCAGTTGGTCCAGTAGATCATGCCCAGACACGGCTCCACGGCGATGCCACGCGGCTTGTCCTTCTCCCGGAGATTCAGCACGTTCTTCACGTGGTTCTGGTTTAGGTCCGCCTGCTCGCCGAGATGTCGCAGCTCCACACTTCGGATGACTGCGTTGTTGTTGTTCGACGTCCAGAAGAGCTGTTCATTGACAATGTCATAGGCCAGACCCTCCACTCGCTCCTGCTGACCCACCAGTACGCGCTGCCCGCTGCCATTGAAGTGCACCTGGTTGATGGTGCTCAGCTGGACATCCGAGTAGTACACCAGCTGCTCCTCGTAGTTGTAGCTGATGGCAATCACGTTCCGCATCACGCTGGTGTTCGATATCATCTGCACCGGCCAGTTCTTGTTGGCGTGCTCCGTCATGTGGATGCTCTCGATGTTGCTGCGATAGCTGAACAACAGGAAGTTCTCGTAAGGCTCGCAGGTGACCCCGTCCGCCGCCAGGCGACTGTGGGCACAGGCGCAGATGGCACTGGTGCCGTTGAACAAGCAGAGCTGCTCGCATCCACCGTTGCTCTGGGCACACGGATTGGTGCCGCGCTGAATGCGCTTCGAGTATATCTTCAGATCTCTGATGGCGTCCTGCTCCGTTTCGAGGATCACCTTCGACCGACTGAGGTTGGCCAGAGGCGCCACTCGAATGGTGCCCTCGTTGTACTTGTTCTCCGCCCAATAGAGATAGTCTCCCATCTTGGCCAGCGCCACCGGATTGTTAAGGGTTAAATTGAGCAGCTGCTGCCTCAGATTCCCGTCGTAGTCCACCTTCATTAACGCATCGGGGTTGCGCTCGCACCAGTACACCTTGGTGGCTTCAATGTCCAGCACCAGATTGCCCACCGCCCAGTTGGCTCGCGTCTGGTTGACCAGAACGAAAGGTTGACTGCCATCGAGGCCCACGCGGCCTATGTGCTGCTGGGTCACATAGAAGAGCAGGCCCTGTTGAGGGTCCACCGCGAGGGCAGTTGGTTTGTCCAAACTGGAGACAACCACATAGCGATGGCTGCCATCCAGACGGGCCACCTCAATGAGATTGCGCTTCGTGTCGCTCCAGTAGATGTTTCCAGCCACCCAGTCAATGGCAATGCCGCCCAGCCAGTCCTGTTGCTTGTAGCCGGCCAGATTGATGGCCTCCAGAATGGTTTCCCTTTGTGTTCCATCGCGCTTCACACGGGAGACGGTGCCCAGTTCGTTGTCGCCCCAGTAGAGTGTGTCCGTGGCGGCCAGATACTCGATGAAGCTGGCGGAACTCACACGGGAAATGGGAACCAGGGCCTGTAAAAGAAGAGGGAGTTGTTAAAGTATATACAACAGATATATATGAAAACTCTCTTACCGCTGCTGGCCGATCGAACTCCTCCGATGGGTCGACCATTTCCACGCCCTGCAGCACATCGATTGAGTAGAAAATGAACTCTGCCCGGGGAATACAATGCGTGGGATTCTTGGGCTCCACATCATAGCCGAGGGCGCAGCGGCACACATGATCCGTGGCCGAGATGGCCAGGCATAGGTGCTGACAGCCACCGCGCAGAGGGCCGGCACAGGTGTTCGTGCCTGTCTGGGCGTCCGCATAGAACATCTTCATGCTCTGGATGCTCTCTGGAAGGGTTACCAACTTGATTAAGATTCAAGATTCAAGATTAGGCTGCCTTACTCGTGTTGACCCTCAGGTAAGACATGTTGGAGCACGCCTCCTTCTCGCACTGCATGATCACACTCTGTATGTTCTCCGGGAAGTAGAGTGTTCCATTGTAGACAGTCAGCGAGCTGATCGAGGTGATCTGGCTGGCCACCAGCACCTTGTGAGTCTCATTTCTCGGAATGTCGTAATAGGCAATACCCGAGTTATCGTAGGCATAGTACAACCTCTGCGAGTCGAAGTCCATCGTGAGGCTCTGAAGGGTATACTCGTGCCCGTAGATCAAGACACGGCCCGAGCCATCCAGATTGGACTGCTCCAACTGGGACAAGCCGCCATCGGGGGCTGTGTGTATCCAGTACATCTTGCCACTGCAAGAAAATAATAATTACTTTGAGGGTTTATGCTGGGGATTAAGCTAGAGGAGGGCCTTACTTCGCCGGATCCAGGGCAATGCTGTCCACAATGTCCAAATTCTCGTGGATGTGGGTCACGTACTCCCCCTTCAGATTACTCGCCAGGATATTGCACTTGCTCAGACCCGAGGAGAAGTACATGTTCCGGCCAATCCAGTCGACGGCGAAGCCATAGGGCTTCTCAATGTTCGTGTTGATGATGGGTTCAATCAGGCCATTGGAGATGCCAGCGCTGGAGATCTCGTTCTGCTGGTTGTCCGACCAAAAGATGCGACTCTCGTCCACCAGGAAGTCAATGCGTTGAGGAGCCACCAACTATAACAGGAAGATGATAATTAAATAAATAAATAAATAAAGGAAATCGCTTACCCTTGGCGACTGCCTGATTGTGGGAATGGTGTGATGATTGGGCTGGTGCAGATCAATGCCCCGGATCTCGTCCACCATGACAAAGAGCAGCACCTGCTCATTGGGTACACAGTTGCGTTCGTCACTCGGATCCAGCCGCATCACATGCGGACACTCGCACTTGAAGGTGCCCTTTCCGCTCAGCAGACACAGATGCGAGCATCCTCCGTTGTTCTCGCCGCAGGGATTTCGATCCCAGGGCTGACGGCTCGAGTGGAGCACCTGGATGCCAAATGGCTGGGATAGGGTGCGCTGCAGCACCTGGACGTCGCTGCCATTCCACTTATTGGCCCGTATCACCGACGTTGTTCGCCAATCCGTCCAGTACACATAGTTCTCGAAGACGGAGATGGCAAACGGATGGGAGAGTATTTCTTTGTTGCGTAGCACCACATGGTGCTCGGAGCCATCGTACATGGTGCTGCTGATCGAGTCGGACTTGGCGTCCACCCAATAGACCCGCCTCTGCGTGTAGTCGAGGGTTAGGCCATTGGGCCAGCCGGCACTCAGCTGCCAGCTGGTGGAGATCATGCGCCTGCCATCGCCCGACATGCTGGCCCGCTCGATGCGCGGCGAGTTGTCGTCCCAGTCCGTCCAGAAGAGTAGGCCCTCCCGCGGATCCAGCGCTATCGCTCGGGGACTCTCCATGCTGCCCGCAATCAGCGTTCGCCGAAAGCTGCCGTTCAGCTTGGCCACCTCGATCTGGTCCAGGTTTGAGTCGATCCAGTACAGGTTCTTGCCCACCCAATCCACCGCCAGGCCCTCGGTGGTGGACAGCCCAGAGTGGATGACCGCCTCCACGTTCCGCAGACTCTCGCCCACTAGCTGACCCTTGTAGATCTTGTCGTCGATCACATCCGTCCAGTAGATCTCCACGCTCGACTTGTTGACGTACAGAAAGTCCAGAGCTATGATGTTCCTCTGGGAGGTGTAAAAGTTGCCCACGTTCATGGTCTTCAAATCGATGCCCTTGATGTCCTGCCGGTTCGTGAAGATCACGTACGGCTCGTCCGGTGCGGTGCTCTTGCAGGTGAACTTGTCGTAGGCCAGATCGAATCCATCCAAGCAGTGGCACTCGTAGCCCTTGCCGCTGTTTTCGCACACCTGCGAACAGGTGTCCCAGTGATCGCAGGCATGCTGCATGCTGCAGCGCTTGCCGTTCGGCTGCAGGTACAGGTGATCTGGACAGGAGCAGATGTATCCCTCCGGCGTGTTGTGACAGCGATGGGAGCACTCGTGCCCACGCTCGCAGAGCTTGTCCGCGCACAAGAAGCCTTCGTCCGTGGTGTCCTCGCAGTCGTTCTTCCCGTCGCACAGCTGGTCCACCGTCACACACTGCTTGGTGAAGCCGCACAACCGGTCTGGATGCTCACAGATCACCGTCTCGTTCAGATCAAAGCGTGTGGCGTTGATATGGGTGCAGTTGAGCTCATCCGTCTTGTCGAAACAGTGCGGAATGCCGTCGCAGCGCAGAAAGTTCGGAATGCACTCGAACGGATCCAAGCAGGCAAACTCGAGGGGAGCACACTCGCTTAGCTCCTTCCAGCCGGTCAGAGGGTGGTTGTCGCTCTTGGTCTGATTGCAGTGGGCCTCGTCGCTGGAGTCCTCGCAGTCGTGGATGCCGTCACACATGGTCATCTCGCCGTAGCAGCCAATGGGGCGACAGTACTTCTCGCCATGGCCACACTCCTGCTCGCAGTCCGTCTCGTCGGCATTGTTTCTGGGAAAGAAATGAAGGTATCAAATGGGAGGACTCTACGAGGGAGACTGGGACCCACTTACCCGCAATTATCGATGCCATCGCAGACATCGGCAAACTGGCGACACCTTCCATTGCCACAGTCCAGCTCCGGACACTTGCTGCCAAAGAATATCTCCGCCGACTCGTCCGACTCGTCGTCGGGCCCGCAATCGATCACGCCGTCATTGACCCAGGCCATCTGAATGCAGCGCCCGCTCTTCTGGCAGGTGAACTCGTTGCTGTTACAGGTGCTGTGCTCGCAGTTCACCTGGTCAGATCCGTCCGAGCAGTAGGCAATGGAGCTGCACAGCAGCGATCGCTGGTAGCATCGTCCATTGCACACAAAGTGCAGAGTCTTATCACAGGTTAGAGGATTGCAGGGACCCTTCGGATCGCTGCTCTCATCGATGCCATCGTCGCAGTCCTCGAAGCCGTCGCACATGTCCTTGCCGTCGATGCACTGACGCGTGCTTCGGCACATGAAGCCCGAGGTGCAATTCGGGCGGATGGGGGACGGCGCCAGCTGCGGTATGCAGTGGCTGCCTGTGCCATTAAGGGTAAACCCATCCGGACAGCGGCATATGGCTCCTTTGGGCGTATTCAGGCACATGCCCGGGCACTTGGACTGCGCACAAGCGCTGGGCGTCTGGGGCAGTGGTTGCGAGGCCAAGTCGAAGATCCGCAGGTCAGCCCCTCGTCCAGTTCTTTGCAGATGCACCGTGGAACTGAACGTGCTGGACAGGTTCGCCTGATGGGCATGGAAGCGCCAAATCGTGGAGTTTATGTGGTCCACCCAGTAGATCAGTCCGTTGTTCTGCACCATGGAGTACGGATGGAACTGGCCCGACTTGAAGAGCAGCTCTCGGCCGGTGCCGTCCACCTTCATTAGCTCGATGGTGCCCAGCCGAAAGTCGCACCAGTACAGCTCCTTGGTGCGTCGGTCCACGTCCAGACTGCGTGGCCAACGCATCGGCATTGTAGTAGTGGCCTTGGCCAGCAGCTCCTTGTGCGTGCCATCCATCCAGGCGCTGTAGATGCCGGCCTCGCAGGTCTGCGACTCCCACTGCGTCCAGTAGAGCAGCCCCGTAATGGGATCCAGTTCCAGAGACCTTTATTAAGGGATTGATTAATGATATTGTTTGCAAATGGAAAACCTCGATTCACTCACATGACATCGCAGTCCATGCTAAAGGTTAGCACCTTGCTCATATTCCGCAGCGGGGCCACCTGCAGCTTCCGGTGACTGGACCAGTACAGGTGCTCGTTGATCCAGTCGAAGGCCAGGGCATGCACCTTGTCCAGTCCACTGACCAGCAGCCGCGAGACGCTGCCATTGAGCGACTGGCTCCGAATGCTGCACGTGTGCTCCTCATCCCCAATGGGACTGACATCAGCGTCGGGAATCACGTAGAACACCGACTTGCCCCGTACACTCACATCTATGCTGGATGTCAGGGAGACGTTGTGCACCGGCACCATAACATCCGGTTGCTCGCCGATCTGCTGCAGCCGATGCACCTGCTCCGTGTCCAGCGGCACGCCCGTTATTCTGGCCAGCTGCTTGTCCGTGTAGACCAGGAACTTGTCGAGGGCGGAGAGGAGGCAAGTGGTCTGGTTGTGCAGCTTATAGCCGGCGGTGCACAGGCATTTGGCGCTGGCAAAGCCACGCGTCCACTGCGGCACACAAATCTGGTTGCAGCCAGCGTTGTTATCCCGGCAAGGATGCGCCACCTCCGGCTGTTTTTGGCGGTGGAAAATGCGGAAATTGGCACCGCGACTTACATCCGCGACGAGGATGCGGGCCTTGAGCGTAAATTTGTCGAGGGTCACGATAGCGTTGTCCATCCACGGTGCCAAATAAATGGTGTTCTCAAAGACTTCCAAGGCATGGATGGTTTTCAACGGCACGGGGGACTGCAAAGGGGAGTGAAGATGAGCGAAGATTAGTCATAAAATTATGCTATAAGAGTCACATTCACTAGGTGGATTTTAGTAATAAATTGCAATAATAAATGAAAGCTTTTTAGGTAAGGAAATAGAAAAAGATATTATTTGAAAGCCAAAACTATCGAGTGCATCTTATAAGCTGATGTTGCTGCTCTGCTTGTAATGTACGATATGCAGGCAAAGTGTGAAAGAGGCAGTGAGAAACAGGACCCCCTCTTGGGAGCTCTGAATTTTTAACCTTTTGCAGCTTAACTCTACTCACATCGAGAGCCTTTTTCAGAGTCCAACGGTTCTGTCCCTCGTAATTCACCCGCTCGATGACATCCTTGTAGATATCAATCCAGTACACCAACTCATTGGCCAGATCCAGGGCTATGCTGCTCGGGTGATATATCTGCTCGGTGACCAGGACGGTGCGATTGCTGCCGTCGAGCAGCGAACGGGACAGACTGGGCGTGGAGTCCGTGGTGAACAGATAGCCCTTGGTGGGGTCCAGCACCAGCGAGGAGATGTGCTCCACCTGCTGCAGTATCAGGCGACAGTGGGTCATCGCATTGGTGCACAGATAGACCAGGCCGTCGTCCTCGTTCAGCAAATACCAATTACCCGCCAGCCAGTCCAGGCGCATCTCCGTAAAAACTGCGAAGGATAAAAAAAAAGCCGAGAAACTCGATTCAGACAAACAATGGAAAGAGGAGTTGGGCCGAGATAAGAGCCCTGCACTTTTGGGGCCAGCAATCCCCCCCGTGGAGACTCACATTGTTGCGCCGAAACGAAGGAGGAAATGGGCAGCGTCCAGTTGACCCGGTCATCGTCGATGCGTTGGCACTGCATGAGGAGCTCGTGCCAGCTGTTGTGCAGGGCGCAGAGGGTACGGTTCCGGTGCCACACCTCGAAGGCGTGGACAAAGCGCGCGGACTGGGTCGGCAGTAGCTGGCCCCCGGCGGCGGCGGCGCCGTCCTCCTTGTCCTTGTCCTTATCCGTGTCCTTATCTTTATCCTTTCCCCACGCCGAGGGACCGGGGCCGATGACCACGCCATTGATTCCGATGCGCCGGATGTTGCCCTGCGATAGCAGCGTCAGCGTTGCCGGCTCCGTGGGTGGCACTATAAATTGAGTGGGATTAGCCGGGTCCTTGACTGCATGTTCGTGTATCTGGAATGTTTTTCGGGCGGGCGTGCTCCTGGCACTCACTTACCATTGATGGCCCGGCAGCGGCTTCCCTTGGACTTGGCATAGCCGGAGACGCAGGAGCATTCGTAGGAGCCCGGCGTATTGCGGCACACCTGGTCGCAAGTGCCTGGCTCGGAACATTCGTCGTAGTCCACGCAGCGGGTGGAGTTGGCCGACTCAGGCACCTGACCCTTGGGGCAGTAGCAGCGTGCCCCTTGCGGGGTCAGCTTGCAGTTGTAGCTGCAGTTCAGGGCGGCGCAGGCCGCATTCTGTTTATCTGCGGGGCAGGTGGAAATATCATTAAATTTGGCCATTAATTTGGTGGTGCTTTGGCCAAGAATGTAGAGGAAATGCGGCTATTTTCAAGGAAAACAAGACTCTTATAACCGAATTTATAGCCAGTTCGACAGGCTTCTAATAATGTGTAAACAATGCCAGAGGCGGATAACGACCACGCATTCCCTCAATGAAATTATAGTTATAGCTGAGGCACTAATATTATTATTTTATTTGACCTTCTCCTCTGGGGACATCCGAGAGTTCCCTGTGGGCACTTACCACATTGCAGCTCATCGTTATCACAGTCCCAGCGGCCGTCACAGAAGCGGGACAACTCCAGGCAGTCGCCGTTGTGACACTCGCTCTCGAAGGCCCGGCACTTGAACGAATCTCCAGTGGCACCTAGTCATAGGGGGTTTGAGAATATAGTAGCAGTTGGTTAGTGCCTGGTTGGTTCCGCATCGGCTTACTCACAGTTGGTCTCATCGGATGTGTCGCCCTGGCCGCAGTCGTACTCGCCGTCGCATAGCCAGTTGACCGGGATGCAGTGGCGGCTGTGCCCGCACCGAAACTGTCCCTCGATGCACTTGGGCGCCTTGGCTGGAAGGAGACGGAGCCCGAGGGCAGAACAAGCTCAGTACACTCCCGTGCAATAACAATAACCGAAATGAAGATTTATGGACGGGTTTGTTAGTGGTTCGCATTTCGGCCACCGAAAGTTGCTGCTGCTTTTGCTGCTGCTGTTGTTCGTACAAATCGTTGAATTATTTCGCGAGATATCGTAAATAAAACGCAAACAAGAGCAGTCGAGGCGAACTTTCGGCAGATATAAAAGTTTTAACTCGCACTTTAAATGGAAAATCCCAAGGAAAACTGTGTAGCACAGCGGTTTCAAGTCGGAGGGGCTCAGGGAAAAGGCGAGATTGTCATCAATAGAGTTATCAGGGCTTCAATGATAAAGAGCACGAGTATATAGGGGATATTGTGGATTTTAAAACAAATCTTTACAATTGGGGGTGCCACAGAAAAAACCAGGGATTTGAATTCTTTTTAAAAGATGTCTGATGTCTCATCGATTTGTGAAATTTGAAATTAAAAATCCGCTGAAATTGGGTTCCAGATACTAGGCGAACAGAGGATACTAGGCAGCAGCCGGCAGTTTTTTGAAGTCTTAAGGCGCTTACAAGTATGCTGCAATTTTTGCGTACGCAGCATCAATGTGCTGATGAAAGTATGCTACAAAATATTACAAAGCCACTCAATAGGGTTTCCGGTAACTGATGTTTCCGGTTGGCCGAAGAGTACAGCGGCCATTTCGGAAATTATTCAAATATTGGCAATTGGCTGTTTTGGCTTAGTTATGAAAATTTTAATCTTTGACTTGTCCATAAAATTAGGATATAAAAATAAAGACTCAAAAATGCGAATATCTGAGGTCTTCTTGAAAGCATAGTTTGACCAAAAATGAAATGATGGGAAAATGCTATATATATTCTGAATCGTCGTTAAATTCTTAATTATTTGACAATAAAATATTAAAAAAAATTAGGAAAAAAATTTTGGTCAATTTTTGAAAAAATGATAAGGGGTTACATCATTAAAATTGTCAAAAATTGGGAAAAAATTTATTGTTTCTGATCTCTAAACTCAATATGCAGATTAATTAACCTAATAAAAACTAACACAGAACTGCTTTCCGAATTGAATTTGAGGCTGTTTTGACTTTGCTATGAATATTT
>VNKC01000034.1:0-41678 GCA_008042775.1 Drosophila pectinifera
TACATAAATTATATATAAATATATTAGAGATTTTACAAATATATCTTTATTTTAAATGGTTAAAATCTAATATAATATATGTCTAATATAATAATATAAATTAAATTAAATATTTATAAATGAATATAAATATGTATAAATTAAATATAAATATAAATTACTTATAATATTAGCTTAAGATTATTTAAGAGAAAAGAAACCTTTTTCTACGTATATATATATATAAAGTAATAAATAAATTGGCTCTATTAGGTAATAAACATTTAATTTATACACATATATATATATTATATTTACTGGCGACTATCATTCCGAGTTATTTCTACTTTAATATTTTCTGAATAGAGCTAGAAGAGTTCTAAATTTATGAAATAGAATTTAGTAGTGTGATTTCAGAAAGAACTTGGGGTAAATATTAAAAGCTTTACCTTGACTTCCTTGGTACATTTAAGCGACTGATGGCGGCTTTCATTTAACGAAATCCGGATTTATTTGAAAGTAAATAAGGACCACGGGATACCCGTGAGACCAATTAACTTTGTTCGCTGTAAAATGCCATCTGGTTGAATATGAAATCCCAGTTGCAGGCTAAAAGAGCCAAAAACAAAGCCAGACAAAAAAATACAAAAATTGCAAAAAAAAAAATGAGAGAAAACCGTCAGCATTTCTGCGGGCCGAGCGAGAATATAAAGTCCCAGTTCCGGCCAAAATAAATCTCTGTCCCCGATTCCCAGGTCCCCGAACGGTCTCCGGTCTCCGGTCTCCGGTCGCCACCCGGTCACCCATGGCTAAGACCCCTTTTTGGACAATCATCGCATCTCCGCTGGGGGTCACACCCAAAGTCACAAAAGTCACGCCAACGTCAGCAGTGATCAGTTTGAATGGGGTGGAAAATGGCAGGAAAAGCGCCGGGGTTGGGTTTTCACTACGGCTACAGCTACGGCTACGGCTATGGGTATGGCTATGGCTTCGGTAGCGGTTTCGGTTTCGTTTTCGCTTTCGGTTTTGGCGGAAAAGTGCGAGAGCAGGCCGTCATGAAAGCGGCCACAATCTGTGGGCCATCATGGGGCGACATCGCCATCGCCATCGACATCGACGTCGACATCTACATCGAATGGCCATCGAGGACACGCGTTCGCCGGAGGATGGGCCAGGGGCCAGGGCCAGGATGGACGACGATGGCGCTGCGACAAATGGTCTCCGGACCGGTCCGGTCCGGTCTGGTCCGGAGTCGCAATGCGAAATCCGGCCACAAAAGCACGGACTCTACAATGGCCACTTCCTTGCCACCTTTCCGGCGGCAAGGACCTTCTGCGTCCGTCCTCCTTGCCCCGTCCGGTGCCCATTTCTTTTTCGCTCTCCCATTTCCCATTTCCCCATTTCATTTCTCGTTTTCTGTTGTCGTTTTTGGCTTTGTTGACAAATCATTCTATGCGTACGTATGTGTGTGCGTGTGTGTGTGGGTGTGGGGGTTGGGGGCGTGGCAGGAGCAGTCAGGTGGCCCATTGTCCCGGCCAACTGGTATATCATTCATTCGGCCGGGCAGCGGATACACCGATGTTGGGCCAACGTCATCTGGCACTTGCCAATGCACCTGTACCTGTCCTCGGCCATCGACTCCTCCAGCTCCTGCCGCTGCTCCTGGCCCAAAACTAGTTTTGGTTACATGTGAACACGCAAAAAAAAAGGGTATATAGTCCGGGCTGGGATCAGGGATCAAGGCCAGGGTTCAACTTAATATTTTGGGATTATTTTCCCATTTCATTCCTAAGCCCAAAACTAGATTGGGTCTCTGCATTTAATTTGAGAAAAAAGGTGGCCCGAATCTGGAGGATGATGGGGAGGATAACATATATATAAATAAATACAAGATAAACATATAAATTAGTGGTCGCCAGAGGAGTGTACGTTTCACTCACAGTATGTATTTGATTCCACGCTTTGCCTGCAATGTATCCTGCAACCTGCTCTAACTGCTTGATCATCTTTTGAAGGCTTCAAACTTTGAGTTCCGAGTCACAATTAAAGTCCCCCAAGGAAACTCTTAACTTCCAGCCTATATCCATTTTCTTATACCCATATCCATATATACCTTCCATACCCATATATACCTTCCATACCCATAAATACCTTCCATACCCATACATACCTTCCATACCCATATATACCCATTATACCTTCTCTAGCCATGAGTCTCCTTGGCCCGTTTTGGGTTGCTGGAAGATCAGCAGCAGACTGATCTTTAGAATATCATTATCATTATCTTTGAGGTATTTATATCATTAAATATAGAATCAAAAATGCCTGGTAGCTGTTATATTTTTGAGGAGCTGATCATCAAATGGATAGTTTTCTTGGAAATATTAAAAACTAACCCTTCTGGGAAAATATATATTTAATGCTTCGCTCGAGCGCCTGCCACTTGAGTGTTTAGTTGGGGGGAAAATTGCAATTTAATATGCATTAGATTGGCTTTATGGGAAATATATATGAAATAAGACCAGATTAACCCGCATTTTATACTATTTATTTCGCAAGATGTATGTGCCCAGCCAGGCCGCCTGGCAATGAAAGACACAAAGAGTCACTGCATCAATGGGCGAGTTTGAAGGCACGATGACTAGATTACGCTTATAATGAAGGCCTCGGGGGGTGCACACGGGGTTGGGCAGGGGGTTGGGGCTTTAGAAAGGGGCTGGGGATGGGGCTGGGGATGGGACCAAGGGGGTGAGACCCTTAACCCTATGTCTGTCATGCGGCGAAAGGTAAGCCGGGCAAAAAGGGTGCCCCGGTGCCCGGGTGCCCGGGTGCCACTGGGAGAACGCAAAAGCGAGCAACGAGCCCGGCTGCTGTTGCTGCAAAAATACAGAAAAAAAAAAAGAAGGAATTATCATGAATGGAAACTAATCCTGGCCATGCCCTGAAAGCTTATCACAGAGCCGGCTTTCTGTGGGTCTTTAAAAAATATATATATATGTATGCAGGAGGCGCTGCGGCTTCGTCATTGAATTTACAGACATTTTTGTAATATTCATTTCGGCCGCCGAGCAAAGGAAAACTTACATTAATCTAGTCGTTTTTGAGGCAAATTAAAAAAGGGGAGCATTCCGGCTTCACAGGCTTCACAATTTTCACAATTTTCAATGGATGCAATGAAATGCAGGGCCATTCTCCATCCAGCTCATTGGATTAAGGATTAAGCACACAGACACAGAACACACAGCTCTCCCAGAAATTGGGGAATCCCATAAAATACTGCAAGTCTTTGAGTTCCCTCAGAATTCCCTTGCTTATTTTTAAGGCTAAAATAATAATAAAAAGAGACTAATATGGAAGTCTCTCTGTAACTATTTAATTTATTAATTTTTTCTTAAGAATATTATCATATTTAAATTATTAATAATATTAAATTAAGAAAGGCTCCGCTCTCTTTTTGGTTTTCTTATCAATTAACAAGGGAATTCTTCAAGTTTGATTATTATTAATATCTTTGGGATGTATTTTTAGAACTATTTTTATATCATTATTTCCTCGATAATATTTGACGATATTATGATATATAATATATATATATATTTGATATTATTTAAGACTTATGTCTTCCCTAGAGCCCTCTTTCCACTTGGGTTTCTTCTAATAACTAATAATAACAACATTCAATACAATAATAAACAAATATTCCTTAGCTTATTGATATCTCTCTATCAATATTTTGTAATCTTTTCTTCCGAAATATATGGAATATATAATATATATATAATATATTATTTTCTTCTAATCTAACTAACTAACTAACTAATAATAACAACATTCAATACCATAGTATAACATTCCCTAGCTTATTGATATCTCTCTATCACTATTTTGTAATCACATTTCTTCCCAAAAATATGGCATATGGAAACCCTTTCTTTTTATTATTTTCTTCTAATCTAATATAGGAAATCATCTTTGTTTTTCTGTCCCAGAATAATATGTGTTCTTAATAATATTTTCTTCATAAAGATGGCTAGATTCCTCTGAAGACTACGCTCTTCTCTAGAGCCCCCTATTCCCGTGGGTTTCTTCTAAGAGAATAAAGGCAATTCTAAATTTTCATTAGCATTCCTCGTTGTTTTTGTGTTGATGTCAACTAAAACTAAACTATTTTTTAATAAGACCGACTTTTTGGGGGCAATTTCGGCAACAAGGACGAGGACGAGGACGAAGGCTACTTTGACAGTTTATCACTCAGGGAAAAGTTTGTTTGGCGGAAACTTAAATTGTTCCTTTTAGAGCCCGCGGCGAAAAATAAAATTAGCAACTTTTCCGATGATGCTGACGGGGCGATGGACAGCTCCTTAATATTGATTAAGTTGCGAAAAGGTACTACGGAAATACCTTTGTACCTTTGTACCTTTGGCATTAAGGAAAGGTGACCGACCGCGTGTCATTGAACCATTGAACCTTCGAAAATAACTCACATACTGAGAGCGAGAGCGAAGAGAACTTTATTTATAATCATGATTCATGACATGGAACGGAATGGAAGGACTGGGGGCTGGGGGCTGGGAATGGGAGGGGGTGGAAATATTGTTGTTCATTTTTATTCCAGCCCGGAATCTCGGATGAAGTTCATTCAACCGTGCGAAGTGAACTCAACTTCATTTTGTTTTTTGTTTTTTTTTTTATATTTTTATTATTATTTTCCATTCGTGCATTCTCCCCCCTGCCCGTTCTGCACTTTAATATGTATATATTTAAAGTGTTGTGCCTTTTTAATTATCCTTTTGGCTAAATGATGAAAAAAGTGTATATAATACACTCTCCTACGCCTTCTTTTATCCCCCTTCACCCCCTTAAACTTTACTTTTCATTTGTAATTATAACAATTCCGGAGAGGGGCGCAGAGAGATGAAAAACTGGCAAATGGCGAAATGGCGGTGCTTATGTAATTACTACACTTCTCTAGAGGGGCCGAGCGGGACGAGGGGGCCGAGGGGGCGGTCGGCGCAAGCAGAGTTGCAAACTCGGGAGGCTGAATGGGGATTACTTCCAACGGACCCACATAGTTCGGGTAATTCCCGGTTAATTGGACTGTCAATTGATGCGGGCCGTGTGGAAGTGACTGCCTGGAATGGCGGTGTGGGCGCTGTGGGCGGTGGGGTGGGGGATGCACCCTTTCCCAGCGCTGGAAACTTTGTTGGCCTGCGAGTTTCCAAGCAGCAGCAGCAGCAGCGGTTCCCTTTAACCCCCATGCAGGCACTCGTTCCTCTCCTGTCTCTTAACATTTGTGCAATATTTTGCCATGAATTGACGGGCTCGTTGATAGGCATTCGATAGTTTATGGGCTAAGAGGGGGCGCGGGCGGAGGCGGAGGCGGGAGCGGGGGCTCAATGTTATTTGTATGGCCTAAAAGTTTTTCCCAAAAGCCTGCTGATGCTGATCGGGGGAGGGAGAGGGAGAGGGAGAGAAGGCTCGGAAGGAGGAAGGCCAAAGCTTGTTTGCAAATTCAATTGAAATTGCATTTGAAATCATTTCGGCATTTAGCATTATTATACATATTGTAGCTGCATATATATATATATGTACTGTATATATATATAGCTGTGTGCATAAGCCTGTGTTAGTTTGCAATTTACCACAATTTGCACAATTTATTTGCTTTGACTTTGACTCCTCAACTCGGGAGGCCAGCATTTTGCCAAATTGTGCACATTTTCCATCCTATTTTATTTCATTTGATTTCATTCCATTGCAATTCATTTCAATTCCAGCCGCCGAGTCCAGTTCCCACATTCCCGCCGCCGCCGCCGCTGCCGCCGCCATTGTCGCTCATCTATTTCCATTTTTATTGTTTCTGTTTCGGCATCATTTTCATTTTCATTTTCATTTTCATTACGACTAAAGTGCGGTTTCGCACACCCAAAGATTCGACCGACAATCCGCATCCGCATCCTGTATCGTCCTTGTACTGATAGAGACCAGAGACCAGGGACCATACACCATAGACCATAGACCAGAGAGTGTCGATTGAAAGCAATTTGATTTGGCCAACAATCTGCTGGCTGATTGAGGAATTCCGCCGGATAGGCTGCGAAAATCATCGCACATTTTGAGTGGTGACTGGTGAGTGGCGGTACTGGTGTGTGTACTTTTTAATCGGTGGCGCATTTTGGCGCAGTGGGATTTGCGTTGCCAAAATTGCGTAATGGCCAACAAAATGGTTACTATACACAAAATGCTAGAATGGCTAGGAATGCCAAAAATGCCAGCAGCAGCAGCAGCACCAGCAGCAGCTCCATTTCCATTTCTATTTCCATTACCATTTCCATCTCCATCTCCATCTCCTTCCCATCTCCATCCCATCCCATCTCCATCACTTCCAACAAAAATAATGGAATTTATTAGCGCGCGAGATGTAAAAACATTTCTCGCCCATCGCAGCTCAGCGCAACGCAGCGCAGCTCGGCAGCGCATTACTCTTTGGGGAGCCACGCTAGATTGACCACGAATTAAATCCATTATCGGCCTCTCGGCCTGCTGGCCGCCCCTTGTGTGTGTGTATCTATCTATTATTCAAGTTTTAAGTCGCCCCTTTTTTTCGTCTTAATCCGCTTAAACTCGCTTCGGCAAAACTGTTAAAATTCCAGGATTAGCGGACCTGCACTAACATTGGCTAAGGTCAAACTGTTCTAACAGCTTGCAGTCCACTTAAGCTCTGCCCCTCAAGTTGCAGCGGCGCAACAGTGCTGTAATATGTTTTCATGTAGTGGTGTAAACTGCACAGTGGGAGTTAAGCAACATATCGGTTTTGGGAATAAATTGTTTACAAAATCAGAATCAGAAATATGCTATTTTCATTTAATACAAATATTATTTAAATGCTGCAAAGCACCAAGGCTATTATTTTTTAACTTTTTGTATTCTTATTCCATTTTAAAATGAAATTAAGGTTTTAAAAGTGAAATATGTTTATTTATTCCACAGTTAAACCATTTTTTGTATTTTGAGACTGTAAGAAGCTCTCTATATTTATTATAGCTATCTTCAGTAATCTTCAGTAGTTTCGGTTATGGATGACTACATTTTTGTGAATAGTTTTTATGCATTTTTTCACCCTAAAAAGGGTTAACAGCAAAACTGTCACTACAGTTCTATTGTTGGGCTAGGCTTAACAGCTGCATAGGCCAGCGGCTAATAAGCAGGAGCTAGGGGGATGCTTAACAGCGGTAGCCCCTCTGTTATATGCCTTCCATGGCGAGGCTTTCCCCTCTGTAGCAAACCTATTGAACAGAGATGCGCAGGTGGAAGGGCCCGTGACACGACACGCTGGAAAATATCGCGTGCAGGAAATATTTTAAATATTGTAAAGATTTAAGTAAAATATTAAGTATATTTCTAAGTGAAATTTGAGTAAAAAAATCATTTCAATCGAGCAGGGAAGATTGCTTTTGTAGATTTTCGAAATTTGTGACTATTTGGTCCACAACATTTTAGAAAAACTTTAAAAATTTCCATTTACTAAAACTTTGCTTATAAGAACTGCAATATTTTATGCAAATATGATATTCAACTCTGAGAAAAGAACTTTAAAATAATAGTTTTGTTAAATATTAAACTATTTTGATAAATATTCAAAGTGTAATAACTTATTTTACACAACTATTAATATTTACAGCCTTTACACGGCGCTCATCTCCCTTTTATGCACTATTTATAGCTTGTCCCATAAGTTTATGGCTCTTTTCCATAATTTTGGCCTTATGGCATTGGCC
Organism: Drosophila pectinifera; assembly: GCA_008042775.1. Taxonomy (NCBI): domain Eukaryota; kingdom Metazoa; phylum Arthropoda; class Insecta; order Diptera; family Drosophilidae; genus Drosophila; species Drosophila pectinifera. The sequence continues at coordinate 7,758 of VNKC01000034.1, forward strand.
AAAACTTTTATGGGAACCACTGTTATGGCGCAATCCTTATGGCAACCGCTGTCCCAAAGCTGGAAAAAGGACGAAAAAAAGCTCGTTTCCGGTTCGCAAACCGCGACCTCAAAGCTAAGTGAAGAGACTTTCGGAGAAAGTGGACCAAAGTTGAGTTTTCTTTTCTATTTATTCGCTTTGTGACTCCCCCCGCGTAAGCTGCAGCTTTCTCTCAGTTGGCCGCGAGTTTTGGCACCGAACGGTCTACGAAAATGAGCGAATTTTCCGGCCTCACTTCCGCCTCCTCCCACTGCGCCTCCTCCCCAGTGCGCTGCTCCTTCCCAGCAGCTTGTTTTGATTATTATTATTGTTAAAAACAGGCTAAGTGCGTTGCCAAAATTGTCAGGCCAAAGAGGGCCCAAAGTGCAGGAGTTTGGACCAAGCCAAGAGTGCTTCCTTTTTGTTGTTGTTGTTGTTGTTGCTCTCAAGGAAAAGCCAGGTGAGGTGTTGCTTTCCTCTGTGCTACTTTCGGCCGGGATAACCCAGGAAAAGCGCCATTGAGTGCGTGTGTGTGTGTGTGTGTGTATTTCCGCCAAGTTGCTCTAGATTTGCAGGCTTCCCAATTTCCTTTGCAATTTTTGATTACTTTGACTTTCGCCCGCTCGCCTTTCACTCTTCATTTCACTTTCCCCGTTCCCCCTTTCCCCTTTCGCTGTGAAACTTTTCTGATTTCCCCCTTTGCTTGGCTTCAAGGATGCGTGGGGATCCGGATCCCCAGAGGGAATGGCCGAGCCACATCCTCATTACAGCTGTCTCCCCGCATGACGTGACCGGGGTTCATTCTTTCTTCGGCCTGCCCCAATTTCGAGGCCCCCTTCCCCCCCGAAAAAGAGGTCACTAGCCGCGGCGACACTTTCAGGCCCAAAACCACACTCCACTTTATTATATATATCATGCCTAACCTATATAGTATAGCCAGATATCGGGGTGTGCGTGTGCAACAAAAGACAGAGCCGGAGCCAGAGGAATGACCTCGGAGTAGGTTAATGAAAAGTGGCACTACGGCTGCTGGCTGCTGGCTGCTGGCTGGGCCTCTTGCCAATTTGCTCTCCTCTCGGGCCCCCGACTGAAAGTTCTCCCTTAAGCCACGATGTGTGACCAACTTTCCACTACACTCGCCAAAAACTAGGGTCTACAATGAGAGATTTAACTTCCTTTAGCTGCAAAGCCATTTGAAAACACTGCGGAAGCTGCCCATGAAAAGTAGTAGCTTTGCTGGGGTGATAAGTCCCATAAAAGTTATCATAACTATATGTAATATAACTATATAACAATATGTAGTATGTAGTATGATACCTATAACTATCATACCTATAACTATCATACCTATAACTATCATACTACATACTAAAGTTTTAGAGATATAACATAAGCCTGGTATATAGGTTCTTGAAATCCCCTTAAAAGGTGCATAAAATGTTATCATAACTATAGGTAATATAACTATATAACTATATGTAGTATGTAGTATGATACCTATAACTATCATACCTATAACTATCATACCTATAACTATCATACATACTACAGTTTTCGATATATAACCTAAGTCTGGTATATAGGTTCTTGAAATCCCCTTAAAAGGTGCATAAAATGTTATCATAACTATATGTAATATAACTATATAACTATATGTAGTATGTAGTATGATACCTATATACTATAGTATGATAATACTACTACATTTTTAGATATATAATAGGTAGATATATATATATAGGTTCTTGAAATCCCCTTAAGAGGTGCATAAAAGTAATGTTTGGGCTTCAAAATTCAGTTAATTCAGTTATTACTGTGGCCAAATTCATAAACACATATTAACAAATCAATATCTTCTATTTGGAGTAAATATATTAAATAAATTGCCCTATTAAGTACCTGTTTTCTGCTATATTTTTGTTAAAGTGTATATGGTGTCTGGGCCAGAGTGAGTGTGCCTGAGCGTCCTATTAAGTGCTCATTACACCTGTTATTCCGACAACTTGCGCTGCACCTGGCCAGTACGAGGCTCTAGCTTAATGCACCTATGCCCGGCAGCAATATAATTAAGCCGACTTAATGGCCAGCTCAATGAACTGAATAAACCAGCAAATAGAGGGAATACATAGCAGGGAGTCCAATGAACACAGAGCCCAGTCTGGGCTAGTCTGGGCCAAGCCGTGCTCGAGTGCCTGGCAACGGGTGAAGGAGTATGGCTAGGTTGGAGTCAATGGGTGAGGGGTCAGGTTGGAGTGATCCATTGTCAGGAGGGGAACGCCTCCCTGCCTCCCTGCCTCCCTGCCTCTCTGCCGCTCCTGTCCATCAGCTGGGACATGCCGCTTTGAAGTGGCAGTGCCTGCGTCTTGGGTTTTGGGTTACAAATTCAATTGAAAAACTGTCAAAGTTTTGTGATTGAGAACGAGAACGAGCACCTGTCCCCGCCTCCGCCTCCGCAGACGCACTCTTATGCCACAATGATGAGGCAGATCTCTGGGTGTAAAGCGAGCCGAGATGAAAGTGTTTTCCACCTCCTCAGCCATCTCCTCTCTTCCACCTCCATCTGAATCCCATCCAGCCATAACGCCATTGTCGTCAGTTTCCTATGAAAACATTTGGGTTTTATTTTCGTTTATTTTCCGAGGCAGAGATGACTCATGGACGCAGCTCAGGAAACTGAGGAAATGCATCTCGATGTCCACCCATTGACACACTTTCCAATCCCCCTCCCTTTCTGGATTAAGTAAAGTAAAGTAATCATCGCCTTTCCTCTAATCCGAGACAGAACAGTGGGCCAAGATGCTCCATAATTGGTGAGGAGACTTATGGAAGGGACTCCTCCGCTGGCGATGATGAGCTTCACCCTCAGCCTGGTGCTCCTGCTGCTGGCGGTCCTGGTCATGTGCCTCCTCTTCGCCTGCCACTGTCTGGGTCCTAGGGCGGCCAACTGGATGCGGATGAGGTCCAGCAAGGAGGAGAAGATCGGGCTCTCCAACCACAAGCACAAGCTCTTTCATGCCAACGGCTATATGGCTAGTGTGAGTATATATTCAGCTCAGTTATAATTAATTAATTAATTAATGCTTAAGCAAGTCACTTGCCAAAAAAGTAGCTGAGAATCATAAGGCATTTTTATATAGAAGAATATAGAAGAATATAGAATAGAATAGAATAGAATAGAATAGAATATAGAACTCCCTTAACAAGGAAAGTTTGAGTATATATTCAGCTTAGTTATAGTAATTAATTAATGCTTAAGCAAGTCAGTACTCAATTCTTTTAATTTACCAAAAAAGTAGTTGAGAATTATAAGGCATTTTTATATAGAAGAATATAGAAGAATATAGAATATAGAATAGAATATAGAATTCTCTTAAATAAGAAAGAAAGTATCAGTGAAGTAAGCTATATAAATGCACTTGCAAATGAAATTATATTAATAATAATGAATGCAGAAAAGGAACTTGGGAATTATAAGCTTATCTAGCTCTGGCAATGAGTTCTCAATAAGTTCTTATAAGGCCTTTTTATATAGAAGTCCTGCGAAAGTCTGTATTAAACCCTATTCTAATTCTCTAAAAAAAGAAAAGAAAGCATCAGTAAAGTAAGCTATATAAATGCATTTGGAAATGAAACTATATATATAATAATAATGAATGCCGAAAAAGAACTTGGGAATTACAAGCATAGCAAGCTCAACTCAATCGCTTCCCTTGCAGATCCAATCCGGCTCGGAGTTCCTGCTGAGCACCAGCGGCAGCTTCAAGCGCTTCGACACCATCGACAAGGACGACCACAACCGCTCCCAGCAGACGCAGCTGCTGCTGATCAACGGCGGAGGAGCCATGTCCATGGCGGGCCAATCCTCCTCCAGCACCATCGTGGAGGCCACCACGCCGATGTGGAACCTGCCGCTGGCGGACGGCGGCATACCGCCGCAGCCCCTGCGGCCAGCCCCAGCTCCAGCTCCAATTGGGGCGACAGCTGCCACGCCCAGTAGCGCCGGACCGGCCAGCAAGACGGTGTCCTTCTCCTTCGGCCAGGTGAACGAGGTGGTGAGCGGGGGCGGCGGCGATCAGGAGCGTCGCTCCTGCCTCCGGCCAAACGGTGGTGTGGGAGTCCTGCCACAGCCGCTGGAGGCACCGCCCCCGCCGCGGCTCACCACGTCGGCGTCGGTGAACCTCTCGGCCACCGCCATACCTCGGCCGACGGCCAAGCGACAGGTGTCCCTGCAGCAGGGCATCAACGGGGGTCAGCAGGGGGTCACTCCAGCTCTCGCTCTTGCATCTGCTCCTGCTCCCGTTCCCGCCGAGGAAGCCATGAGGCGAACACCGGCGCTGAAGCGCAGGAACTCCAGCACCAATCCCTTCCTGTGCGAGTCAACGGAGCAGATGCCCCAGCCCAATCCAAGTCCCAATCCTGATGTCACCTCTGCTGGCATCTCTGCCTCGAGTACAACGATCTCTGCTGATGCCAAGGAGCCTGCTCCAGCTCAGGCGCCTTCCCTGGAGAGCAGTCCGCATCACCACAACGGCAATCCCTTCGTGGAGTCACAGAGCCTGTCCAGCCGCCTCCTGAAGCTGCACAACACCACGAATCCCTTTACAGGACTGTCCCAGCGGGTGAAGGGTCCGCACCTGCTGCAGAAGACCATCTCCGAGGACTACCTCTTCCGCAAGCTGGGAGTCAGCCCACATCACATCAACGGGAATGGCAATGCCAATGGCAATGGGAATGGGAATGGCACCTGGTCCTTTGGACGCTCCTTGCTGCGCCAGGACTCCACCCTGAGCCTGGGCATGGGCCTGGGCAGGCGGAACAGCTCCCAGATATCGCTGGACTCGGGCTCGGGATCGGTCAGTGGCTCCCTGGAGGGCATTAACCTGGAGAGGGCCATCTCCTGCGACTCGGTCACCTCGGACTCGACGCTCTTCCTGGACCAGCTGGACCAGCCGTACACCCAGATCACGGGCTACCTCTGCGTGGGCCTTAACTACGACAAGTAAGAAGTCCCGAGATAATCAGAGGGTATCCTGACCAGTAATGTGACTCCTTTCCAGGAACAGCATTAGCAACGAGGGCATGGAGCTCACGGTGAGTGTGCTGGAGGCCAAGGGACTCCTGTGCCCCTTCAGCGTGGAGTCCCTGGACACCTTTGTGCGCATCTACCTGGTTCCCGATCATCCCGGTGCCATGCAAACCAAGGTAAGTGGCATGTATACCATATCCAGGGTGTGGATACTAATCCCTTCCAGGTGGTCAATGCTGCACTGACGCCCTGCTACAATGAGAGCTTCAACTTCTGGCTGCAGAAGCGGCAGGCGCGGCACTCGCTCTGGTTCCACCTGTACCACAATGGGCCCGCCCACACCCTGATCGGGGAGGCGGAGATGGAGATCGGGGAGATGCCGCGCCCGATCACCACCTGGATACCGCTCTCGGACTCCCGCAAGTGCAACGCCCGCTGGGGCGAGCTGATGTTCTCCCTGAGCTACCTACCCACGGCGGAGCGCCTCACCATTGTGGTGGTGAAGGCCCGGAATCTCAAGCTGGACGCCGACCAGCCGGCGGACGCCGTGCAGAGTGTCTTTGTCAAGGTGAGACTCCTTTGTTCTTCCTGTGTATGGCTCATCCCTAGCATCCTTGACAGGTCTACCTGATGGACAACGACCGCAAGGTCCTGAAGAAGCGCACCTCGCTGAAGCGCAAGGATCGCAGTCCCATCTTCAACGAGTCGATGATCTTCAGTGTGCCGCCACCGAGCCTGACCACCGCCCAGCTCCGCCTGACAGTGTTCGGGGTGACCAGTGGCGGGGCGGGGGCCAGTCCAGTGGCACTCGGTCATGTGGTGGCCGGGAGCTGTGCCGTGGGCAAGGGGCTGCGCCACTGGCACCAGATGCTCTCCTCGCTGCGCAAACCGGTGGCCATGTGGCATGTCCTGCGGCGGGCGGTCAACCAGCCCGTCTTCACGGGCGGAGCCGAGGCGGTGGTGGCCGCCATGCAAAACACCCTGCAGCGGTCCAGCGCCAAGCGGAACAGCATTGTCTAGGCGGCTCCTCTGATCCTCTGATCCTCTGATCCTTGGACAAATTTTCCGCCTCGCTGGCAGACTCAATATAATGCATTTTAGTTGGAAAACCAGAGGTAGAAACCCCTTCGGTAGAGCCAAGAGCCAAAGGAGTAGACAGAGCGATCCTTGTGGAGAATCGCATTTGCCACACCAAATTTACTCTTTCTTACTTTTCTACTGCTTCCCCTCGAACCAGGAGTACTATTAGTACTATTAATAGAGATAGAGAGAGACCCCGCACCAAAGGACAAACGAGCCTATTAACTAGTTATATATATACTATATATACTTATATATATCAATATTGCCGCGCACTAACTGTTATGTAATGGATTTTACTCTAGCGAGTATAGGTACTCGTACTCGTATCTGGTGGATCGGAATCGGAATAGAGCACTTGTTGAGATTTGTCATTAGTGAAATAACTGATCACCTCTCTGGGATTTCTTCTATAAATTTTATTTGTTTCTAATGCTGTGAAGTGGGATTTATAAGAATTTTATATTCTATTGCATACTTTTCAGCAGGCAATTAATAGATTTCAACTCTCTAAAAGGGTTCGTGAAAGTTAAATAACTTCCACTCTCTAGAGAGTTTTCTTATTTATTATTCCCAAGAAAGCGTGGCACTGAAAGGGGACTTAACCCTTTGTTTAGTCTGGAAAGGAAAATAATGTGAAAACAGAAACCAAACAGCATTTCAGCACTCGAATTATTTTAAAATTTTCAAATTTGGAGATCATCTTGAAGGGCCAGAGACGACTTCTGCCACTTGAGATCTCCGATTTCCCCACTTCAAATGGAAACCCAGAGACCGGACTGACACTTATTTCGCGAGCTGTATGGCGACCCCTAAGCCCTGTTACTATATTAGAACTCCCATAGATAGATCGTCGTTTGGCAATCAATCGATATTGAATTAGAGACCCAGAGTCGCAGAGTCGCAGTGGTAATCGAATCGAATCGGTATCGCTATCGGTGGCCCCTTGAGAGCATTGTGATATGAAGATATAGTACGTTCGTTCGTTCAGAGTGCCGAGTCTGTATCGTATCGAAGGAATCAAAGTATTTAACGACAGTTGCAATCCATAGCCGAATTGTATTATCTATATTATACACACATATATACATATATTATATAGTTATTGTATAATGGACACACCAGCGATTGTTTTTGTACTTTTGTGATTTGTGACGATGATTTGCGTTTGTTCGGGTTTTGTAGTTTTATAATTAGGTTTAGTTGGTTCAAGGATCAAACTTACTTAAATATAGATTTCCATTTAGAGAGCGTTTTTCGTAAAACAGTAAAGGACAATAACTTTGCAAGCATTTATATAATTCCAAGTGAATCGAATAATTATAGTTATCGAAGGAAGAGTTACTTTCTCCAGATTGTCCGCTGGATCCGCTTGGATGTCCTTGTAGATCGTAGACCGCACCGGCTCGCGCATAGAGTCCTTTTCTAGTCGCACCCCTCCTCCACTCTGACCAAAAACCAAGAGAGAGCCTGGCACACACGCACACCTTCTAGCTGAAGCTTTAATCTACGCACTACTCCTGTTACGCCACTCAACCCCTGAACCGTTTATAGGGTTAAGCGGCCGAACAGTGCGTTTCACAACTGTAGGGTTGGACAGAGGAGAAGATAACAGATAAGATAACTTACTGCATTCGATAACATATCGTCTAACCGGGTGACTGTATCGGCTGAACTCGATAACCTTTGACAATCGCCTGAAATTGAAATCAAACTTATTCCCTTAACTTCAAGGCCCTTCACCTGTCTGATGCTTGTGAAACGCACTGTAACCGAATTTTCCAGAGATATAAAGCCGCTCAAGCTATTTGTTGTCTTTTTTTTACCTGAACATAATGTTTGTTGGCTTATAACTAAAATAAAACTCGTGTTGAATTTGTATTTATACGGAAAAAGAATTAAATCATATATATATATATATAAATGTATGCGCTGTATGAGAAATGCTACAAATTGTTATACAAATAAATCGAAATTGAGTCAAATATATGGTATATATGGACACAAGATATTAAAGGAAGCAGCTAGAAGAAATCAATATGCACTTTGAACAAATACAGAGTCCAAACAGAGGGCGAGATCCACAGATGTGATAACTACAGTCGCTCTTCTTGAAGAAGAACCAAAAGGGGTAAGTAATATTTGATTTGTATACGTATATATGTATATATATTATTTATTTAATTATATATTATTTATTTAATTATATATTATTTAATTCATTATTTATCCAGTTTTGGTTATTTATGCATTCATTTTTATGGTGGCTTTATACTGAAAATAATCTTGAAATGAGGACAAGCTATAGTTGCTAGCTATAGGAGCTAGTCTCTGGGATCTACTCTCCCTCTAAGTCCTATAATTAAGTAAAGATAAAGATAAATAAATACAAACAATTGTAGCTAAACCTATAATCAATATAATTAAATATAAATAAATAGATCTAGTCTTCCCCTAAATCCTATAATTAAAGATAGATAAATAAATACAAGCAATTGCAGCTAAACCTATAACAAATATAATTAAATATAAATAAATAGATCTAGTCTCCCCGTAAATGCTTTAATTAAAGAAAGATAAATAAATACAAGCAATTGTAGCTAAACCTACAATAAATATAATTAAGTATTTAATAATATTATTATTTATTTAATATAATGAAGTCAAAGGCTCATTGTTCTTGGCAATACAATGTCTTTAGTGACTAGATATGATAAAGCATAACTAATAAATATAATAAAATATTATAATATATATATTATATAATTTAATATAATAATATAATATATATATGATAATATTGTATATTTATTTTTATATTTAACTAGATGCTTAACTCTTAAAAAGGCTAGTCTTAGCCACAAAATTACAGTTTGACCGCACTGGTGCGTTGTTTACATTCTGTGCATACTCAGTATTCGGTATCTATGAAGTAATGAAAAGTAAGAAAGGAGGAAAAATTAGTTAAGTTAGAATTGAAATCATAGTTCTTCCGGGTTTCTCCTGTAAGCCTGTTCCACTTACAGAGGTTCCCCTGCCGCTGACTGTATCTTCTGGCCGCTGATGCGTGCCATCTGTGCTGGGATTGGATGGTCTATATTTAGAGCCAGCGATTAGCAGCCAATGGCAGGCGAGGATCCAGCCGCCGGGCGATCCGAGGCGATCTCTGGCGAACCACTTGACGCTGCCAGGCTGTCTGGTCCGTCGGCGACAAGTAGCTGCTGCGGTTGCCGCTGCTCCGCCGCTGTTCCGCCGCTCCGCCGCTCCGGCCGCCTCCGCTCAGTGCTTAAATGTTCGCGCCGCTGCTCGAATCCTTTCAGTCGATCAGCCACAGCCAGCCAGGATGAGCAAGGACCAAGCCCAGAGCCAGGGATCAGGATCAGCCAGAGTCATCAGTCCGCGGGAGCGGCGCCTGCTCCGTACGCCCAAGTGCGCCCGGTGCCGCAACCATGGGGTCATCTCCTGCGTCAAGGGCCACAAGCGGCTGTGCCGGTGGCGCGAGTGCTGCTGCCCCAACTGCCAGCTGGTGGTGGACCGGCAGCGGGTCATGGCCGCCCAGGTGGCCCTGCGGCGCCAGCAGACCATGGAGGCCCTGGAGGCCACCGCCGGAGCGGCTCTCCCCAGCAGCGAGGGCGAGGACTCGCTGACCTCCACATCCCCGCCACCCACGCATCCGCCGTCGGGATTCAGCACCCACTCTACCACCTCCTCCGCCTCCTCCTCCTCCTCCGCCACTCGACAGGCTCTGATGGCGCAGAAAAGGATCTACAAGCAGCGGCTCCGCAGCCTGCAGCAGTCCACGCTCCACATCACCGCCGCCATGGAAGGTTAGTAGCTTCAAGTCCTCCTCCTTCGGGGTTCCCCAAAAGCCACAGTTCTCTTAGGATTCTCCCAGAAATAGTTACACTTCAATATAATTTTATATTAATTTTTGAAATTGTTTAAATCATTGGATGCTGAGGAAGAGAACTGGCTGTTTGCGAACAAGTCTAAATATTCTTTTGTAGTTTGCAATACAGTCCCATTTTCACGGGCTATTTTGTTGCTTAAATAGAAAAGGGTTTGTGCTTCTACAGAAATTTTATTAAATTAAAGCTAAGCAGCTATTAATATAATATATTAAAAAATTAAATAATTATGAAGAAAACTTAGGTATACCGATTTAAAAACAACATGAATCTGCAATAATATTCTTATTTAGTTTAATAGCGTTATATCTTATGGTCTCTGGAAACCCATAGATCAACAAACATAAACATAAAAATAAACCATATTCCATTTGTTTAAACAATGCCATTTTAAGATAACTTCATTTGATATTGTCATTGTTTTACAAAGAATTTGTTTACTATTTTTGGTAAAGTTTCCATTGGTTAAACGTACAAATTAATTGGTGCACTTTGCCATTTATTAAAAATATCTAAAAATCTATGCTATGTATATTATGTATATTAGCTATATTAAATTGTTATAAAATCTGTATTAAACTTGGGGTAGGGTATTACACTATAGGGTACATTTTTAAATGAATACTTCAGTTAAATACTTAGGTTAAATACTTCAGTTAAATACTTCAGCTAAATACTTCAAATAAATACTTCAGTTAAATACTTAGGTTAAATACTTCAGTTAAATACTTCAGTTAAATACTTAGGTTAAATACTTCAGTTAAATACTTCAGTTAAATACTTCAGTTAAATACTTCAGTTAAATACTTCAGTTAAATACTTCAGTTAAATAATTCAGTTAAATACTTCAGTTAAATACTTCAGTTAAATACTTAGGTTAAATACTTCAGTTAAATACTTCAGTTTTTAGCATTTATAAGCCTTATGAGTCTAAATAACACTTTAAAGGAGACCTCAAACATATGCTCTTTGGGGATATAAATTAAAGATCATAAATATAATATTTATATATAAAATAAAGATAAAGATTAAAGATCAATGTGATCTATAATTAAAATCAAAATCTCAGTCTTATCCTCGGCTAACTTAAAGGCCTTTCCATAATCGCAATAGCCAGGCCATAACCTGGCCATAAAACCGTTTATGTTTTATGTATTTTAATGATATATATAAGATATAGACCCGAGTCCTTGCCCCTTGACTTCGGCTCCCTGCCCCTTCGCTGGACCGCCATGCGGTGCCAGACTGTCTGGTCCAGACACTCCGTAATTGGAGACCTTCTCCGTCTCCGTCTGAGGAGAGGACAGGAAATGAGTGATTCCCTGCAGCAACAATAACAACATAACAATATGTAGCAATTATTGGAGTGACGAGAAAAACAATGGAAATGGAAAGGGAAATGGAAATGCAAATGGAAATCGGACGCCCCGAAGTGTGTACGCACATTTTCCAATCACTTGAGCGTAAGCCGATACGCGACCAAGACGGAAAACCCTCTCGAGAGGGAGAGAGGGGGAAAATGTGGCAATTGACTTCTCCTCCGGGTTCCTCTGCCATCTGCTTTCCCTATTTGAAAATAAGTGGCGATCCCGAGTCCCGGTGCCAGACTGTCTGGTCCTGTCGCCTCGTCTCCGGTTACCCAACGTTCCAGCTCCAGTCTTCCTCCTCCTCGAACGAATCAGCCTCAATTTGTATTGATGCCGCCCCCACAAAGCATCCTACATCCTTCGCTCTGCCTCGCCTGTTATCCTTACTAATTTCAGCTATTTTCCTTATCCTTTACAGAATACAAGCAGCGCTTTCCCACGTTCAGCTCGCCGCTGATGGAGCGCATGCGCAAGCGGCGGGCGTTCGCCGATCCGGAACTGAACCAGGTCATGGAGGCGACGCTGGGCGGGAACGCTTTGTACTTTGCCACCGTTGCCGCTGCCGTTCAGCAGGAGCAGCACCAGCAGCACCACAGAGTGTATCAATCAATGCCGCCGCCCGCGAACACACTGGTGGACACGCCCAGGAGCCGCACCAGCACCGCCCAGAAGCCCAAGCTCAGCTTCTCCATCGAGTCCATTATGGGCATCAGCACGTAGCGAAGGAATCAGTCTCCCTGTACATAGCCCTAGGATAAGGATCATTTTTTTGACTACCTCTAAGTTTCAAATGAAATAAAACAATGATAACGTAGGGGTACTTGTATTTATTATTGAGAGCAAATCAAAGGCAAAATCAAATCAAATCAACTCAAATTAAATCAAATCAAAGTTAAAATCAATTCAAACCAAAGTCAAAGTCAAAATCAATTCAAATCATATAATATCAAATCATATCAAATCAAAATCAAACCAAATCAAAGTCAAAATCAATTCAAATCAAATCAAATCAAATCAGAGGCAAAATCAAATCAATTCAAATCAAATCAAATTGATATTCATAGAAATTAATATTTAATCGGTTAAATGGTAGGATACAATATGCTTTTTTCTATATTTTGCCAGCTTATATCTTGAAATTTTGGAAATATTAAATGTTTATTTGGTTACAGAATCTTGAATCAAAAAAAGTCTATCTACGAGTGAAAAAACCCAAATTGACTTCCACTAAAACTTGCTTTTATTATATAAGTAAGTAAGTATTTTTTGTTGATCCATGTAGGCATAATGTCAAAGTCCCCATTCATTTATTAATTTTATTTCGACCGAACACGGCCGTTTGGATTTCCCAAATGGCTCTAAATATCATAAAGTGCAGTCTTTTTTTAATTCTAGACACCATGTAAATTAGATCTCTGGACGGGCGATAGTCTATAATCTGGACATTCCACTAATGGTAGGTAAGTGATATCGAGTAGATCATGAAAGTTGCAATTGATATGTATAAACAAAATAAATAAATATATTTATTTGACCTATAGAGTCCTCCATGCGAAATAAAGGGAAGAAATTTCTGCAAAAATTAATTATGAACTTTCCAGGGCAGCCAAATGCTCGCGCGCGCAAGTATCGATCTATCGCTGTCTATCGAAAAATCTGCCAGGGCTGCCCATGTGATATTTGTTTTAAATCGTAATCGCTTGCCGCTCTTTTCGCCGTGACTTCGTCGCAGTTTCCGCGCGTTGCAACAAAAGCAAACATATTTACTCGCATATAGCTGTAGTTGTAGTATTTAGTACGTATATTTATTGCGACAACAACAAGAGGCGGCGCGGCGCGGCTGAGACAAAAACATTTGCCAGCAGCAGCAGCAGCACTTCAGCTGCTTCTGTTTCGGTCGCCGTTTTTCAGTTTCAGTTGTTTAATTGCGGCTAGCGGCCAAGGAGCTTTGATTTTGTGATTCCGATTCGGACTCTCATTCTGATTGTGATTGGAACAAGCACAACGGGGAGACCAACAGCAGACCACAGTCGTCGTCACCCGCGCACATTTATTAGGTACATATACATACATATATGGTGTAGATAAGTTTATTAATAAGTTTACGGCGGGCACACACATGTACGCACACAACCCCACTTGAGGGATCACAACAAACGCCGTTAGATAATCGCCCCGCCCCCTTCGCCCATCAAGGTGAAAACTGCAGCGAAAAATCGATTGAGGCTACAACACCGTTATGTTCTGCTCTTGAACTACACTCACACATACACACACATACACATCCCATATGTTGACACACAAACGCACTTGGCCGCGAAATTCTAATTGGGAGCAGAGCACCAAGGAAGTGACAGTGAAAGTGATTTGTGCGCCCAAAAAAATCAAGGGAACCGAAAAATAAAAGCGGTGTAGTACCTCTGATTTTGTTTATCGTTTTGCGTGTTTCTTTAATTGAATTGCGTGTTCCCCCCACAAAAAGCCGCTAAATTGTTGCTTCTGCTGCGTTTTTTTTTGTATTTTTGTTTCTGTGTCCGTGTGCGTGTGGCGTTAACAGCTGTTTAGCAAACCAATTAGCAAAACACCAATCGACCGTCCCTCTAATTTATATTTTCTTTTTGTTGTTGGTTTGTGCCCGCTTCGTGTCAATCAAGATGTAATATTATTTGCTGACGGGTATATTTATATAAAATATTAATAATACAGAGCTAACTTTTGATTAGTTTCCAGTTGCTTATCTAAGTATCGTTCGGTATATCTTATCCAGTTGGGATGTGTATGCACCCGATTAGCGCTGAAGGCGTTCTAATTAGCAGAGCGGGCCCGGAGGGGGACAGTGCAAAGTGCGCAAAATAGTCAAATTTTTGGGGGCTTGTTGCATAATTCTGTATTGTCAAATTAAATCACAAAAGCACACAGAGCGGCGGATACAGTGACTGCCAGCAAGCGGACACCCCAAAAAAAAAACAAACAAAATTATATTGCAACTGATATTCAGAAGAAATAGAAGAGGTTTGAATCTTGAATTACAATTGTATCAAATTATCGATTATCGATCGCATTATTTTTTATTATAATAATTATCGGCATTCAAAAAGCCCGAAATATACTCACCTTTAGCCAGTTATTACTGTTTGTTTGTTCAACCAAATTAGGTCTCCCCATTTCTTTTTTGCCTATTCTAAAAATTCGCAACCGGTTCTTGAGGGAATATACATACATATGTAAATATATACTTCAAAACGTGTCTGCGGAATATACATATATTCCATTAGAGTTCGGGTTTGACTTGAATAAATAAGTACTTTGCTGTGTCTCTGTATAATGTGAAAATGTTTGTATATAGACGAGCCCCAAATGCCTTGTGGAGCCATGTATTTAGTACATTTTATCGTTTCTAAAAATTCGCTGTCGCTAAAAAGAAAGCAAACAATATGCTCAACTGATTGACGCTTGATTTGAGTGTGAGTACTGTGTACTTTTCAGGTATCTCCCTCGGGTCCATTGTAGATTCTTTGTCCGTTTTTTATTTGTATTTTTTTGCCTTACGCAATTGCAGCGATTCAAAGTGCAAAAATGGGAAGAGCTGAGGCTGAAGCTGTGGTTCTATTTGATTGACGAGATGCTGTGGCGAATATGCCCCGTCTGGGACGTCACTGATAAGCGCTGGCTCAAAGTCAAAAGTACGCGCTGGTTAAGCGCTGATAGGCGACTAGTCCTAGAGCCCCAATTCCAGCAAACAGAGCTCCTAAGTCATTTAGTGCCGCAGTAAATAGAATAATATAAAATAAAAGCCGGAAAAATATAGCTCTCAAATCGTACATGTGCATATAGTTCCCAGATTAAACACCCAAAAATCCGCAGATTGCCCCAGAAAAAACTTCCACGGCGATAAGTGATTCGCTGGAAGATAACAAGCCAGACTCCACTGCTATTTACCTGCATTTTTAAGTGTTTTTTATTTAATTTTATTAGAAATATTAGATTAGGATAGGCCCATGAGTGGTGCTGCATTCCGTGAGGTTACTCGAAGTACTTTGTGCTTTTTAAAATTTGTTAAGGGATTTTCTGGTTAAAATATCTGTAACTATGCTACTAATATTTTGTTTAAATTATTTTATTATAGATTCCTTGTTTTTATTTAAACAACTATTTATTTGACTTAATTTTTTTTACTCAACTATTGTACTTAAACAAAAACATGTTTAAAGCAAAAGAAAAATGTTAACGTAATTTTTATATTTTTTATTTATTGAATGATGTCTAAAATTAAACTAAAAAATTAAACAATAATAATATTTGACCTCTAAGATTAGGAATACTTTTTTTTACTGTGCATAGCGAAAAAAGTTGACTGTTGAGCAAAGACCATACAGAATTATGGGCGTTTTTCAAATTCCCCGCCCAAATGCAGCTGACTGTGAATCGGTTTGTGTCCGGTCTAAATGCACATTCGCCGCATTAGCAGCAGCGGCAGTGGCGCGGCAAATTGAAAGGCCTGATTTCCAAACAACTTGCTCGTAAATAAATATATTCCAGGAACTTTATGCGTTTATATAAGCGGCCAGTCAATAAATTGGTAATCGATCCACGCGAATTTCTTTTGATAAGCACTAAATATGCTACTGATAGCAGACTTTCCTCTTTGATAAGCCCTAAAAACGTTACTGATAACAGCTGCGCGGCCAATTCGCCGCTCTGTGAGAACTTATAACCTATATATGTACACTCTTATACGGTTCACACACACCCCTGATTTTTGAGGGCGGGCATGCGTGTGTGTGTGTTTCGCTTTAGCTTCCTCTTCTTCTTCCAGTTTCGTGCTGGAACTTTCAGCGACGTGTGTGCTGTTGCTAATTAATAGTTTTTACTTGCAGTCAAAATGAGTCGCCTGCTAATTAAGCCCGCCGCTGCCACAATGTCTGTTGCTTTGCAGCAACAGCAGCGGCAGCAACAGCAGAACGTCATTCGCCGCTGGAAATCGTTCCTCAGCAGCAACAACAATGGAAACCGACGCGCTGCGAAATCGACGCTGGCAGCAGCGACGTCTACGTCGGCGGCGAACAAAAGCAGCGGCCGAAGCGGCAACGCCATTCAACCGTTAGACGTCCGTCGGTTAGTTTCGCTCGCGACTCGCGAATAAATAAAATATAGTAGAAATAAGCTAAGAGTCCGCCTTTAACTCCACTTCCAGTTCGGTCTCCAGCAGCAGCAAAATGCCGTCGTCCGCGAAGTCGCTGTCCTTGGACAACATAAACCCCAACTTCATCGCCATGGAGTATGCGGTGCGCGGTCCGCTGGTGATTCGCGCCGGCGAAATCGAAAAGGAACTGCAAAAGGTGAGTGAGAACTACGCTTAGGAAGCGCGGTGCGGCGCTAAATGCGACGCCATTTGTTCCCCTTTGATTCCACAAATTTAATGGCACGACGTGCTGTCAAAGCCCGCATTTAATGTCTAAGCACGCTACTTTATATTATTCCCATGGCGTGTCTGTGTCTCTCTCCCGCTGTGTCTGTGTTTGTTTTGGATGTGTTGTGAGTGTGTGCGTGTGTAGTGGCTGTTGCCTCGCTTTGCCGCCCTTTTCTTACGCCCCAATAAGCCGAGGCGAGAACTCTGCATGGAATCATTCACCTTGCCAACTCTCTCACCCTCTCGCTCTGACACCTGTTGCGAAGGGTAGAGCTGACGAAAAGAAGTGAATAAAGTGTGTTAAACAAAGCAGGAATCGCAAGAAAACCGTTTAATATTTCCTTCCAAGCTAAACTTGTGATTTTCTTAATTTTTCTTATAAAAAAACCATGCTCTATTATTTCTTTATCTGAAAAATCTTCCAAATGAATCTTCCGTTTATATATCTTTAATTAAAAAACTATTTAAACTCTCAGAAAAATATTGTTTCTGTACGATTCTTGACCCTATAACATATAGATGTCTTTTGTTCAGTGTACAAATATTTCTGCTCTACCTATTGTATTTGTTTATTAACGAAAACAGGTTTTTTAAATATTCCCTTTTTTTTTTTGCTTTTTTTCAATCCCAAGACTCAGGTTAAACAAATAAAACCAAACGCAAATATGCCATTAACAAGCTGAAATAATACAGTAACAAATTAATATTTTTGCTAGGCCAAAAATAGTCCGGATATTATGGGATGATAACTCTAAAGTAACGCTATCGAAAGTAAACCAAAAGTTAAGATAACAAGTGTAATCTAGCTGCCATAAAGCGATCGAAGACTCTCTATATTCTTTATAATGGCCCGAAAAAGTGCCGACAGTGAAGCGCCGCAAACAAGGCAATAAACTAATTAATTGGTGAATGATTTCACCCCTGGGAGTTGGCCCAGGGCCGCTTCTACTTGAGTTCTCAGCTCCGCTAAGTTAAGCCGAGTTTCATTCCAGTTTCCACAGCAAGTCATGGTTTTAATTGCTAACATAATGTATAGAAGTATATAGCCCATGTATAGCTCCTAATTAGTGTAAATTGCCTTCTTGGCCCCGCACAATTGAAGCCACGAGTGGCGCGGCTCTCCTCAAGTTGCCCGAATTCAAGTTCACTGAACGACCTTCAACTTGGCTTACATAAGTGCGAAAATTGTGGGCTGTGTGGGTGGGTGGCAGGATGCTGCCGTCCTGCGGGCGTTGCGTTATCAGTGCCAGCGTGGGAAACACAATCACAAAGGGAAGGACAACATGCGCATGAGCTATGGGAAATGTATGGTACACACCGCACCGCACGCCTTTCTCCGGACTTTTCCACATTTTTCTCTTCGAACTTTGCTGACCCGCCGCAGCCGCTGTGTTTATACAAATCTACATTCTTATTTGTATAAATGTGTAAACATATATAAGTCAAATTCCGTGTGTTTAATGCCCCGCCGCCAACAGCACGTTGATTCCTTGTTTCCCGCCGTTTTTCCCGCTGCGATTGATTTCCTTATCCGCCCGAATGGCTCTCGACTCTCTCGTGCTTTTGTGCCTTTTTGCGCTTTATCACATTCCTCCACTTGGAGCCGTTGGCAGTTGGCCAAAAGGCAGATCATCTGTCAGCAGCAGACATTGCTTATCAAATGCAGATATTTAACCTTTTGTTCTTTTATTGAACTCAACTGTAGAGATTCTATTCAATCAGTTCCATCGTGGTTGTCAGCATTGAGTTTTATTGAGTTTTTTGTGGTAACATTCATCATACAAATGGGTCTATGATATATTTATTATATTACTCATATCTTCATAACTTTTAATAAAAGATATAGCTAATAAATCCGGATCCGTTAGCATATATTTTGTACATTTAAAGCCAGTTTTGGCTTTCATTTATACAAATTAAATGTATTCCTGTATGCAGTACCTACCTTTTGATTTAATTTGGTTCCATAAAACCCCGAATTACCTAACAATATAAGAACCTCTTATGACCCCTTAAGCTATCACTTCTTTTTGGCCTTTATGAGTTTGGCGGAGAACTAAATCGTTATTACATATTATTATTCCTATTATTGTTTTGCTCGTTGATGTGATTATTTCAGACTTGGCAACGCCTCTATATACTCGTATATGATTACCTGTGGTTATGTTCCCCTCACATATATATGTACTTATCAATAATTCTACCACTTAGCACTGGCAAAAGTTTGTTTACAGCGACTTGAGTGCGAATTGATTTAAGGGCAAGCTGCTAAATATGGCGAGAGAATTCTAAAATGATTCTATAACTGCAGTCCACTAATTAAGACCGAGCAATAGCGAGTTCCAGGCGGGAGAGAGCCAATATATATAGGTATACAAACACTTAGGTATATAGACATAGCTGCAATCCATTCTCCCCGACTTGGCAACGCTTTTATCAGCAATTTTCGATTTTGAAATGAAAATAATAAGCAAGCTTCGATAAGGAGGTGGCGCGGCACGTTTACACTGCGGAGCACCTTTCCCTAGAATCCAAAGCAATGTGTGTGCCGTGATACCCTGCGAATTCCCTGATTTTTCCAATAGCTACATGGTCAGGCAGTGACGTCAATGAAGCTCACTTACAGGCTGTCGCAATTTGCATTTTGGAGCAGTATCCAGAGCCATCCCTTCCTCCGTCGCCGCCTCCGCCTCTGCCAAGTGGGACAGACATTATGTGGTAAATTGCCCATTCGAGCGTGGCAAATGTGTGGGGAACCCGAGAAGCCGGGCCTTTAATGAATGCAGCTTGCATGTGCGCCCTGCAAATTGTGTGTTACTTTGATGACAATTTCCACAGTCAATTATATTGTGTATAAGGTGCCCTGTATTCGTGCTTGATAGGGTGGATAAAAGGGTATACTGAACCCAGTTTTATATAGGTTGGGTTAAGTTGGGTTAAGATCTACTTTGTGATCCCCATTTGGGTTGCTTTAATAACTTTGTGGGTTCGCCAAGAAGCCACTACCTAGGTGTGTCAGCTTATCTCTGAAGGGAACTGAACAGGGAACCCTTTGTTTGTTTCTATGCCTCCAATGGCACTGCAGTAATAAAAAAGTACATTCGCCTCTTCCTTTGGCCTGATTACTGATTAAATCAAATATTCCAGGCGATCAAGTACTTGTCCCCGATTATAGGTTACGCTTCGAAGCCACTTGACGGTAATTTGCGTAGTGAATGCCGCCACCCGCCGGGGAATTAAAAGCTCATTTGATACGCCATCATCATCATACTATAATTCAATTTGAGCAGCGAGCAAACAATGTGTAATTTGGTTTCCGTTTCGATTGAATCTCTGATTGCAGGGCGCCAAGAAGCCGTTCGACCAGGTGATACGGGCCAACATCGGTGATTGCCATGCCATGGGCCAGGAGCCCCTCACGTTCCTGCGTCAGGTGAGAGGCTGAATTCTTCACTGGATTTGGTAGTTACTATATATCTATACCCCTTATCCCAATCTCTTGCAGCTGATGGCGCTGACTATTGAGAAGCGTCTGCTGGACTCGCCCGAGTATCCCGAGGACGTGAAGAAGCGGGCCTGTGCCATTTTGGACAGCTGCCAGGGGCAGTCGTTGGGGTCGTACACCGACTCCGCCGGCCTCGAGGTGGTTCGTCGCCAGGTGTCCAACTATATTGAGAAGCGCGACGGCGGCATTGCCTGCGACTGGCAGAACATCTACCTCACCGCGGGCGCCTCTCCCGGCATCAAGACCATTCTCGCCATGATCAAGTACGTAAGCAAGGCCAAAATAAATCCGGAAACCATGCGGGAGATAAGAATATTTTAGAAGCTATCTTATAATGGCCAGGGGCACCATTTTGGCCAAGCTCTGCATGGCAGCACCGTGATAAACATTTTTAGAGACCTCATAAACTGATTCGGGGTTCAGGGAAAGATTTTAGTTGAAGCTTCTTCCAAGATAGGAAGATCCATCATTAAAATATCAACGAAAGGTTCTTACAAATAATATTATCTTGCATTTATTAAAGAACAGAAGACAGATAATTCAGATTTTCGTAAGGAAATATGACCAGAGATTGTCTGTTTAATATATATATGTCTTTCCATCTTATGTTTTCCCTTAGAAATACTTCTTTTATCAATTAATTTGAGTTCAAGAGATTAATCCGCTTATTCCCCTCCAGCTCCGAGGTGAATGGCAAGAAACCTGGCGTGATGGTGCCCATTCCCCAGTATCCACTGTACTCGGCCACCATTTCCGAGTACGGCATGACCAAGGTGGACTACTACCTGGAGGAGGAGACCGGCTGGAGCCTGAGCAAGGCCGAGCTGCAACGCTCCTACGACGAGGCAAAGAAGACGTGCAATCCCCGAGCTCTGGTCGTCATCAATCCCGGCAATCCCACCGGTCAGGTGCTTACCCGCGAGAACATCGAGGATATCATTAAGTTCGCCCACGACAACCAAGTGCTCGTGCTCGCCGATGAGGTGTATCAGGACAACGTCTACGACAAGAAGTCCAAGTTCTGGTCCTTCAAGAAGGTGGCCTACGAAATGGGCGAGCCGTATCGCAGCCAGGAGCTGGTCAGCTTCCTGTCCACCTCGAAGGGCTACCTGGGCGAGTGCGGCATTCGCGGCGGCTACATGGAGGTGCTCAACCTCGATCCCACGGTCAAGGCCATGCTGACCAAGTCCATTACGGCGGGACTGTGCAGCACCTCCGTTGGTCAGGTGGCGCTCAGTGCTCTGGTCAACCCACCGACTCCCGGCGAGCCCTCCTACGATCTGTACAAGAAGGAGCGCGACGGCATCCTGGCCGCGCTGAAGGAGCGCGCCGAGCTCGTCTACAAGACGCTGAGCAGCTTCGAGGGCTACAAGGTGAACCCCGTGCAGGGCGCCATGTACGTCTTCCCGCAGATCGAGATCCCGCCCAAGGCCATCGAGGCGGCCAAGGCTAAGGGCATGGCCCCCGACGTTTTCTACGCATTTGAGCTGCTCGAGACAAGTGGTGAGTGTTTGTTTTCAGATTATCAATTATTACCCAAGAGTGATTATCCTTATTATCCTTATCTTCCCAACAGGCATTTGCATTGTTCCTGGCAGCGGATTCGGCCAAAGGCCTGGCACCTATCACTTCCGCAGCACGATCCTGCCGCAGACGGACAAGCTGAAACTGATGATGGAGAAGTTCCGTGTGTTCCACACAGACTTCATGAAGAAGTACAAGTAGACGACTGTCCATCCCTCGCTATCCCTGCGCCACGCCCCCGTCCCACATCCTCTTCTGGCCCCCTCTGCCTACTGTGTTAAGGGGGTCGATCCTCCGGCTTAGCGCTAAAATAAATATCTTGTTTTTTTTTACTATGTTTTTATCTGTCTGATGAAAAGTTCGCCAAACTGAATTCAAACTGTGCTCCGCTTTACTTTATCTATCAAATATACATGCATATATGTACACTGTTATGAGTTATATCCCCTCCCCAACCTGCGCAGGTGTTAGCTCCAGCGCCCACGTCTCCAGTTAGCAATTAACCCACATGTTGAATTTTCGTAAACTATATATACCTATATATACAAAACTATGTGTAGTCCTTGATCTTGATTGAATTGATTCTTTGGCAGATGCTCTGAGGCGTCTGGCGAAGAGGTGACAATAATTTTGTTTGAGCCAAGTGAGCTTTTATATCACTTTGGCCGGCGCAAAGCAAAAAATTCGGATATTGTTCTTGTTGATAGATATTTGCTTTATGTATACGTATATATCATATTTATATATAGCCATGCATGTGCTTATCCCGAATCGATCACGAGAAACATATAATGTGTTGTGTCCTTTCAAGTCATTATTAATGTTACACAGAAAAGAAAAACCGACAAAATACACGAAATAAATCAAATAAATACATATTGTTACAAATAAAGATATGTTTTTGTTTAAGTTTCATTAAAGGAGAGTTAAGTTAGAGTTTATTCTGCATTGTCTTCTGAGAATAAGCAACTGTAATGAATTTAAGCTAGCTTCCAGTGAGTGATATTACCAAAGGAAGACCGCACTGGTGCGTTGTTTACATTCTGTGCATACTGTGAGTGTGAATATACTTGTGCTAAATCCAAAGACTCCCAGAGAACTCATTCAAGCCCGCTTCCAACAAAAAATAAAGTCAGCAGTGCAATTTGGTTTTAAATTATGTTCAATTTATTGATTCTCATTTCACTTAATTACTTGCACTTCCATCAATATATATATATATATATATATATATAAATACATATATATATATATAGAAAATTCTTACGTTTTCTCTTCATCCATTCTTTTCTTACTTTTTGCTTAAATATTTTGTGTTGCGACAGATTTGGAGGAAAAACAAACGGGAGTACAGAATGCGAATTCTTTGATGTCGATCGCATTTACCTTCGCCGATACACTTGCTTCATCCATCTGATGCCTCGCTCTTTGAGTGTTGTTGTTTTTGTTGTGGTGGTGGTTGTGGTTGCATGCTGCATTTATCTTTTGTTGCTGAGTTAAAATCTACTAAAGTCTTAAAGCCTAAATACCAATATGTACCGTGCGGCACTGTGGCTATACTTGCGACCCGTCCACATCGGAGGAGACGGCTGGGTTATGAATTCGGGGTTCTGGGTGGTGTGCTGGCTCTGGTTCCTTCTTTGGGGACGTGGGGAGGAGGACGATATTTAATTTTAAACTTTTAGCTTCTTACTTAAACCAAGGAATCTTCTATGGCTCTACGAGTTGGGCAAACAATCGCATTTGGCCACAACTCTGTGGGTCCGTAGATAGTAGTGGGTGTGTGAGTGTGCCTATATATATCTCTCTATATATATATAGATATATGTGAGTGTGTAGTCAGGATCGGTCTTCCTCCGCCGAATCATCTAGTGGCGATCCCTCGAGTCGGAGCGGCTGCGACGATCCCGTGAGAAGCTGCGGCTGCGTGTCCTGGAGCGCCGTGGTGACCGGGATCTGCAACAAAAGGGGCGGGGCGGAGCGGATGATGGGGGAAACAAATTCGCAGCGCACACAGGCAGGAGCGAGAGAAAGATAGAGGGGATAGAAAGAAAAGAGAGAGAAAGAGAGAAAGAGAGAGAGAAATACAAATTAAATAGATTTTGCACTGACAATTAACTTAACTAGGCGATGTAGTAAAGTAACAATTCCTTAAGATACGTAAAGTTGAGAGAGTCTCGATCAAACAACACACAACTTGAACTGAGCTGGGCTGGGCTGACGGATCTGGCGGATCGGATACGGATCGGAGCTGATTTGGAGCTGATTTTGGAGCTGAGCTGAGCGGAGCTGAGAGCTGAGAGCGGAGAGCTGGCTGTTTTTGTTTTATTTTTATTTTTTTTTTTTGGTGAAGGCTGGCTGAAGGTGCTTGAAGGTGGTGGAGTTTGAGCTGATCTTATTTTTTCTGATCTTTTGGCCCCGTTTACGAAAGCGTTGGTGTGACATTTACATAAAGTAGTTGGTGGTGGTTGGTTGGTTGGTGGTGGTTGGTTGATTGGTTGGTTGGTTGGTTGGTTGCTTAGTTGGTTGATGAGCAGAGCAGACTGAGAAGACTGTTGTTGTTCTTGTTGTTGAGTTGTAGTAGTTGTAGTAATAGTAGGTTGTTGTTGAGTTGTAGTTTGGACAGTTGATACGATACTGAGTTGATATTCTGAGCTGATTGACTGTGACTAAGGTGGTGTTTGTTGTTGTGGCTGTTGGTGGCTTTTGGTTGGTGTGTGTAGTTTTTTTTTTTTTTTTTTTTTTTTTTTGTGGATATTGGTGACTCTTTCTGATCTTTGTTTCGTTCCACATTCTTGCAGTTGCAGCAGCTGAAGAACGAGGGTCGGAGATGTAGAAGCAGTTGTGGGGAAGCATCAGTTAGCAGCAAGAAGGGAGCAGGTTGGTGGTTGTAATTGTGGTTGTGGTTGGTAGTTGGTGGTGGTGCTCCTACCATCCGCGCGTTGAGGAGAGACTTGGAGCTTGAGATGAAGACGGAAACGAAGACTTGAAGAGGACCCTGCCTGCTGCTGATTCTGGTGCTTGCTTGGTTCTTTGGTGGGTCGGTTGAATGGTCGGTCGGTTGGTACTTTGGTTGATTGGTGAAGAGAGTCAGACTTTGAGTCAATGCACACACAGATAGTACATATGTTGTATATATATAGTATATAGCATATATATATATGTATATATATATGGTATATAGAGCAGACAGTTAGCGTGAACAACATAATCTCAGTAGGTGTTAGGATACAAGAACGAAAGACAAAAAAACATTAGCAGAAACCATAATTAGAAAAAATAACAAACTGTTTTGGTTAGAGACGTTTACGTTACGCTTTCGTTTCATATCCCCGCTTTTCTTTTTTTCGGGGGCGCATTAAAGGAGCAAACGGGGGCTGCGAAAGGTTTCATACTTGCTGTGATTGAAGGTATATTAGCGTAAAAGCATCCTCAATCTTGATTGATTTCAAGGGAAAGGTGCAACTACTGGGTGCGGTGGGACCAACAAGAGCTCTACGGCAGGACCCAAGCCCAAAGAGGCTTCAGTTCCACCCAACACTGTTGTTGATCCCTGCCTGTTGGCTGCCTCCTGCCTGCTGTTGCACTGGAGTAGCTGTTGTTGCAGTTGTTCTTGTAGCCGTAGCCGTAGCTGTAGCTGAAGCTTGTTGCTGATGCTGTTGCTGCACTAGAGATGACGAATGATGAGGTGGTTGGTTGGTTGGTTGGTGGTGGTAGTTGGTGGTTTGGTTGGTGGCTTGGCTTGGCTGATTGCTTGGTTGTTTGTTGGGGACGGAAGAAATTCGATGGACGGAGAAGAAGCTGGCTGGCTTCGAGTTTGAACCAGCCGGAGAAGACAGCCGAAGAACTTGGAGGCGTTGGAAGTTGACTTATTGAAGCGTTGCTCGAGTTGGTGAGTGTATATATAAATATATATTATATATATATGAGTATGCTGAGAGTTGGAGTTAGATTCTTGATGGAGTTTGGCCGGTACGGTTATGGAGTTGCTCTGTTGCCGCCGCTGTCGAGGACGTTGTTGTTCTTTGATGATTAGTGTTCTTAATGGCAGATTGTTGATTGTGTGACTTGATTGGTTTGTATTTTTTGGGTGCCTGAAGATGGGGAAAGGTAAGGATGAAGGTTCTATAAACTCTGAAGTGCATAATGATCATTCAAACCTTGCTAACCTTTGATTAGGAATGTAAACACTTGTTAAGTGTAAACTTTGAGTGAAGATTTGAGCCAAGTTAATATGTTATTTATTTACTTGCAGAAGGTGTAACTGATTTCTGTGAATTCCAAAGCATAGCAGTCGAGAACTTGAAGAAATATTGTTGTTGTACGAGGAAGGCACATACGCTAATTAAAAAGAGACTGCAATATATGCAATATTTCGCTTATGAAACATTTGTCAGATGGCCAAGCAAAGCGAAACAAAGTTCGGGAAGACTTAAAATAGAATGCAACATCTTGCGCTACATTGTGACAATTCGCTCGCGTTTGCTGATCATTATGCGTCCCAATGAGTATAGACTGCTTCGAGGTAATAAGGAGTTCTTTTGGACGCACCAATTCAACAAAGGGACTAATGGATGATGCGGGTGTGTGTGTGTGTCTGATTTGGGTGCACTATTCTGGTACGAGTAGCTGCGGAGCTGGAGACGTTGCCGAGCTGAGCTGTGATGATTGCTGATTGCTGATTCGGCGGAGCTCAAGGTGTAGGGGTATTGGTGTTGTGGTGTTGTTGTTTTAACATAGTGTTGCGGTTTCGGTCGTTTGGTGTTTGGTTTTGGTGTGTTGTGTGGTCAGCGGAATATGTCGAACTTGTTGAATATCTGACCAAAGCCACACAACGAGTTGCGTCTGCAGTTGTTGTTGGTTGTTGTAAACATGACTACACATGGCTTTGGTGTTGTTGAGTGTGGACTTGGTTGTTGTGGTGTTGGTGAAATGTGTGTAATAGGAGGAGCAGGATCTGCAGTTGTACTGGTGGTGGTAGTAGTAGTAGTAGTAGTGGTGAGACGTGAAGTTGTTCTTGTAGTAGCTGTTGTTGTTGTTGTTGAAGGAAGAGGAGTAGTAGAAGTTCTAGTAGTAGTAGTAGTAGTAGTAGTAGCTGTTGTTGTTCTTATTGTTGTTGTGCTTGTTGTAGTAGAAGAAGAAGACTTTATCCTGCAAAATGATTGGTGAGACCACATTAAAATTGGCTCCAAGCGTTCGTTTTACTTTAAATATTTTTGATTTTTTTCGCTAAAAACACAACAAACAAAACTTTTTGTTCTCTACATCTCTATTATCATCTCTTGTACGCTCTACGGTTTCTTGTTATTTTTTTTTTATACATATTTTTTTTTTACTTTTGGTGCGAAATGAGGATGAGAAAGCGCATAGAATATGGTTTAAATTGACAAAAAATCGACCGAATCATTCGTATCAAGCCTAGGAATTGCCCACGACTGTGTGCGGACACCACTGTCTGCCCACACAGTCATGGACGCGCGCGCGTACTACTGCATGTGTGGGTGTGGGTATGTGTGTGCATGTTTATGTGTTTGTATGTGTGTGTTGGTGTAATTTTTGCTGGCCCCGCTTTCGTATGTATACGCGAATCGATTTTTCACATGCATACACACACGACAGATCAAATATATATATAAATATGTACGTTTTTCCGCACATATGAGTGCAACTATGTTTCATAATGCCCCCGATACTCACCTATAGCGTCCGCCGCCGTCGCCAGCTCGAGTTCCGCCACCAGCCCGGGCTCCGCCTCCGCCGCCGCCTCGCGCTCCGCCGCCACCTCCTCCGCCTCCGCCACCACCGCCGCCACCGCCTCGTCCCTCACGGGATCGACCTGAGGACATCTCGACGCGGATGCGGGTGCCACAGCAGCGGGTGCCGTCCAGGCCGCGGGTTGCGTCCTCAGCATCGCGGCGGTCTTCGAACTCCACAAAGGCGAAGCCAGGCGGATTGCGGGCCACCCAGACGTTGCGCAAGGGTCCGTACTTGCTGAACGCATTCTCAATCTCGTACTTGGAGGCCGAGGAGCCCAGGTTGCCCACGTAGACCTTGCAGGCCAAGTCCCATTCCCTGTAGCGTGGCATCTCGCTGAGAATATCTGTGTATCTGTGTGTTCCTTTCACTCGCTGGTCGCTCCTTGTTTCCCGTGTTCCGAATCCCTCTCCGGATAGTCAGTTGCTCACTCTGGGGACTCCTGTTGTCCGGTTTGCTAGTTTTACAATGTATCAGGCAGTTGCTGGCCTGTGAGTTTGCAGTTTTTCTTCGCAGCAGCAGTGAACACACCCAAGCCAGATACAAATTTACAAATGTTTGCGGAAAAAAAGATGGCGTTGAGCTAGAGATGGTCGGAATTAAGTGTTGCCAGAATATCATGGGTTAAAAAGCTAAATTGAACATTTTTTTTGAAATAGTCCGAACTTTTTTAACGATGTTAAACTGAGAATGTGATACGTTACAACATTATATAAATCTTCTTAAAATCAATCTTCAATCTTCATCATCAATGGTACTATCGACGTTCTGAAAGATACGATACATCGATTTTTAACATTTATCAACGGACTAATCCTGGTCACACTTAAGTAGGTGACGGACACAGTGCGGTTATACTGATCAGCTGTCCCTATTATTTAATATAGCCACATTATTTCTGGCACATTTCGTTTTTGGAGAAACTTCAATAAAATATCGAAGCACAAAATGGCTAAGAGTTCGGAATCGATTGCGTTGGAGCAGCTGGACAAGGATCAGATGAAGACGGTGAGTGGGTGCCAGTACTTGGCGCGCAAATTGCACCAAAAGGCGGCTAAGTGATAGTTTCCTTTACTTAATCACATTGGTTTCCTCCTCGGCAGTTCTCCGACTTCCTGATGTCCTACAACAAGCTGTCCGAGATGTGCTTCACAGATTGCGTGCGCGACTTTTCGTCGCGGGTCGTTAAGGATTCCGAGGTGAGTTGTCCCATTGCCAAGTGAATACGATTCTGGAACTCATTGCCATCCATGCTTATAGGACAAGTGCTCGCTGAACTGCATGGAGAAGTACCTGAAGATGAACCAGCGCGTCTCGCAGCGCTTCCAAGAGTTCCAGGTGATCGCCAACGAGAATGCCCTGGCCATGGCCCAAAAGACTGGCAAACTGTAGGAGGTTTTTAAATTCTAGCCTAACTAGTTTAGACAACACAGAGATAGATGATGCATTTTTGCTGCATTTGTCAAAATAGCTGAGTAAAGGACGAGAGTTGATGATGTTACCCCGGATCTACTATTCGATAATTGTGGTACTTTATTGCTGATTGATTGGTGATTGATTACAGGCTAGAGATCTTGATTGAAAAGACACAAATGTGATCAGAACTCGATCTGGAACTGGAACAGACCAGGACCTTCGTCGTATTTTTTTTCAGCATTTCAGCCTCATGACAGTTTATGATAGAATCGGGCGCCGCAACTGCTTACGTGCTACTTAGTTATGCCTACAACTAGGTTTAAGTAACGTTAAGACAGGGCCGTAAGCAAGTCCTCCGTTCCGTAAACCGGGTAACCGGCAATCAGACCCCGGAGCTGACTACGGCGATCTCTAAACTAGGTTTAATGCGTAGAAGCCATCGCCTATGGCTTGCTACTCAATACTTAGGGCTACACACGGTTAGACGGTTCGCCGATACGTGGTTCTTTCATTCGCTGGATGGTTTTGTCCTTTCAATGACTCGTGGTGGCGGCCTCCGACTGAAAACCCTCGGCTTCGGTGACCAGGGCGTATTCCAGAATCACGCGACCCTCCTTGTACCTGCAAGTATTCGAAATTAACAGTTAGTAAGTGAAGTTGATATATTCATTCATAATTTTACAAAAACTAGAGTTGGTATCCGCAGAGCGCCAGCTGTGGTCTTGCCTATTCCCGCAAGATAGAGCTAGATAGACATGTCAATATCATTGCGCTCTGCTTTATATAGAGATCGGACGGCTAGATCGTCAAAATGGGCAAGATAAGCTGGGGTTTTGGATTAAAAGCACCAATACTGAGTTTTCTAAATTCAGCAAAAAACATATTTGGAATAAGTGACCCCTAAAGGGTTTCTGGTATCTACACTCATTAAAATTTACTATTCCAACTATTTGTATAGATTGTGAAGGCGTTGGTGAGTAACGGAAGCTTCGAACTACTAAATTATTGCCCTCCAAGCTTTGGGATGCCAGGCTTTACCCACTTTTGCGACTCCTCGGTGGCGAACTCGTACATCCAGCCCAGTTTGGCTCCGCAGTTCTTGCACATGACATCGCGCACCATGTGGCGACCAGTGAGCATCACTCGTTCCTGGATGTTGCTGAAGGTCAGGTTGACCACGCGCTTGAACAGATAGGCGCGTCCTGGAACAACAAGGTCATCGAGAATGATTGGAGCACGCATTGCATAATCTCGCAGCGAGAGTCTCCTACCTGTGGCGCCCGTGAAACGTGTGCTGATCAGCTGGCTGCGGTTGGTCAGGTTCGTGTGGCATTGGGCGCAATTAAAGAGCTTTAGGCCTCCGAGGTGCTCCAGAAAAATGCGTCCCATTGTGCTCCCTCTCGCTCTGCGACCTCTGCCTCTCTCGCTCGCTCGTCGTTTGCTTTGCCCCTGTGTGCTGTGCGTGTACTGGCGCTGGGTGTTTGTGAGTGTAGGTGTGTGCGTGTGTTAGGAGTTGCGTTCCTTTGTTCCTATGAGGGGGAAATAATGCTGGGATTACTTTGGGCCTTGTAACGCTGCTCCTCCTTATCTCTTAGCAGCTGCGCTTTTGTTTTGGACTCCACCAACTGCGCTCCTACTGGACTGACAGCCGCAACAGTGGCTTTCCCAGCTGTTAGCAGCTGCACCAGCCGCAGTTGGTGGCATCGAGACCGAGATTTGGCCAACTTACGCACTTGCAATCCGATAGATTGCCAATTTGGGTTTAGAAATGGATGATAATGCGATGCTTGCAAAAAAAAAATCAACAAAACGCAGTTGAATGCTTTCTAGGGTTGTCGCCGTGTTCTCGGATACCGATAGCAGAAATATATCGGAAGCCACAATATTTAAGGACGGAGTAAAGAATATCGCTAAGATTTCAAAATCTATTTTGGGATTACAATGTTGATATATATATTTCAGATCACAAGTTTGGGCTTTAACATTATCTATAAACGATTTAAGGTTCAACATTTACTCTACATTGCAAATTAAGTGAGTCAGAATATGCAAATATTTAGGAAAGAAACATCGATAGGTAATTTTAACCTTTTTGATTAATTGTAAATAAATAATTACATTAATTGATTAATTGTATAAAGGAATAATTTTATTTCTTTTTTTCTTTCTACTGCCAACAATTTTACCTTTATTAAGAATTCTTTGAGACTTTTTCTTTATAATTAAGCATTTATTAGTACCCTAGAAAACTATCGATAGCTCGCTGTGGGCCGTCCCTGGTAGCAACAGCTGATCGCTACACGTGATAGGTTATGTTGTTGTCGGCCCCCTGTTGTTGTTGTTGTTGCTGTTGCGTGTCCGAGTTGCCTTTCAAAAGTTAAAATCAAACAATGCCTATACAATTCTAAAGCGATATCCCAGGACCACCCTTGATTTGACCACCCGGTATCAACAGAACCCGCAACAGCAACTGGATCGACACCGCTGAGTAAAAATATGGCTGGACCGCTGGTGGAGGAGGACTTGTAACAACAATACAATAACAAGCAATACGCAGACGTGAACATTGCCTGGAGGATCCAGTTCAAACTTCCTGTATGCAATCCTTGCTCAGCAGTCCGGCCCGCGGCCTGCTCCTCTCCAGAGCCGTTCGCGACTCACGGCCACGCAGCCTCCGCATCAGTTTGCCCAGGAGGAGCGGGGTCGGCGGTAGCGGTGGTGGACAACTATCAGCAGCTGAAACGAGAGCGGGCGCAGAAGCCGGACGAAGCGGGAGAGCTGCAGGAGCTGCCCCACTTGGCGTTGGAGTCCTGCAAAAGCTGCGCGAGTTGCATGCAACCGCATTTAGCAGCCGTTACTTGCTGTTCACCAACGTGGGCATCTCGCTGACGCTAAGCTGCGTAGGCGATGTCCTGGAACAGCACCTGGAGATCTATTGCAAAGAGATCGAGCGCTTCGAATCCACCCGCACCGCTCACATGGCCATTAGCGGTGTGACGGTGGGCGTGATCTGTCACTATTGGTACAAGATGCTGGATAGAAGGATGCCCGGGCGCAGCATGCGCGTTGTGGCCAAGAAGATTGTGCTCGACCAGCTGATCTGCTCGCCCATCTACATATCGGCGTTCTTTGTCACTCTGGGCCTGCTGGAGCGGAAGGACAAACACGAGGTGTGGGAGGAGATCAAGGAGAAGGCATGGAAGCTCTACGCCGCCGAGTGGACTGTATGGCCGGTGGCGCAGTTCGTCAACTTCTACTGGATTCCCACCCACTACCGCATCTTCTATGACAACATCATCAGTCTCGGCTACGACGTTCTCACCTCCAAGGTGAAGCACAAACAGTCGCATCCGCACATCAAGAAGCTACCCTAACCCCACGCCACACCTGCCTTTTTTTCTAACTATTTATTTCAAAGCCCAACTCCTTGTAAATATAGACGAATCCATGTTGTACAGACCAAGCAATTGCCACAATGTGTATTATTTGATAGCCTGTCTCGATCCGGTTTCGATTTGAGTTCCCATGAAAGCTAAGCACCAGTCACAGATCGCGAAGGGAATCGAATTGAATGCGGGTGCAGCTGCAGGAAGCCCGTGCCATCTCGCTGCGGTGACGCACATCACCATCTCGTCGCGATGGCGATAAGAATTTCCCTTTAGCAACAGCCGCGGATTGGCTGCTGCTAGCAAGCAGGCGATGTCTGAGATTGGACTGCCAGGCCAGGCCCACCTTCACCTGTTTTGGCTTAGTTACGAATATTTTAAACTTTGATTTGTCCATCAAATTAGGATATAAAAATACCAATTTAAGGACTCAAAAATGCGCATACTTCAGTTCTTCTTAAAAGCATATTATGGCAAAAAATGGAATGACAGCCAAATGCCGTATACTGTCCGATTTGCCGTTAAATTCTTAATTATTTAGAAATTAAATATGGGAAAAACAAAGAAAAAAAATTTTGCTCGATTTTTGAAAAAATGATAAGGGGTTACATCATTAAAATTGTCAAAAATTGGGAAAAATTTTATTCTTTTAAATTTGTAAAGTCGAAATGCAGATTAATTAGAAAATAAAAACAAAGATAGAACCGCTTTCCGATTTAAATTTAAGGCTGTTTTGGCAGAGTTATGATTATTTTAAACTTATATTTTTCAAAAAATTTTACTTAAATCTTCTTAACAGAAAAGTTGGCAAAAAATCAAGTGAGTCGATATGCAGATTAATTAACTAATAAAAACTAAGATAGCACCGCTTTCCGATTGGAAATTAAGGCTGTTTTGGCTGAGTTATGAATATTTTAAACCCAATAATGCGTATACATTAGTGTTCTTAACAGCATATTTTGGCCAATAAACAAGAATATATTTAACAACGGAAAACATCTGTCTTTTGATTTGGAGTGTGGGGCTCTGCATTTATTTTCCAGGTTACTTATTTGTTACTACTGATCAACGGAGATGAAAGAAACAACGGAAAGAACGAGCGAGTTTGATTAAAACGTCGTAAGCCAAATAAAACACAATAAACATACATCCTGAATCTGCCTAAATGGCTCAAAATAGCTATCAATATGCTAAAAGACATGAAACAATTAAAATACGCATAAAGAACATGCAAATAAAAAATCGAATAAAGATTTTATTGACTTACACATTTGAATACATAATTACATATCCACATATTTATAATTGGATGCATTACATACAAAATAATGTAATTATACATGATAATATAAAATAATAAATTATATTATATTATATTATAATAAGGAAACAGCATTGTTGCCATTTCTCCATCCCTGGATATTTGATTCTCATTGCCATGAAAAATATCAAGCGAAAATCATTGTTTCTCGGGAGTCAGGTACTAGGCCAACAGAAATGCTTGGACGATGACGTGTTCTTTTGCGC
>VNKC01000036.1:0-18317 GCA_008042775.1 Drosophila pectinifera
CTGGGTACAACTTGAAGTACCAAGCGCGGCTTTGTCAACATATATCTAATTTAAGAAATATGCAAGCAACACACAAAAAGTGCCACCAAAAGGGGGAAATAAACAAACTCGCCACTCAGTACGAGCTGGAGCGAGATATAAACAAATACTTATATATAAGTCGCAAGAAGGCCCCAACAAAGTTGCATCGCCTCTACAATGTCAAGAGGTTTTTAGAATCGCTGACCCATCGGGAATTATACATAAGAAATATGTAACTAGCACATAAGTGGACCAAGCTATAAAAAGGCGTGAGCGCCCAATAAAGAGTTAGTTCCTAAACGAACCACTGAAGTGTTTGAATAGGGATTCGGCGGTTAGCGGTAGAAGTTGCTAGTCGAAAGACAAGCGATATAAACTGCTAACAAAGAGAATATTCGATTGAAACTACATAAAAATCTCGAAAAAATTTCCCCCGTCGAAAATTTGTTCAGAAAGGAATCAATGAAACTTGGCAAATTGATTTAGTTGAAATGATTCCATTTAGTAAAGAAAATAGTGGATATAGATATTTGTTAACTGTTATAGATACGTTTTCAAAGTATGCATATGCAGTGGCCGTAAAGTCTAAGTCTGCATAATGTTGTAAAACTGCAAAAAGTAAACCTTTGAATATTCAGTCAGATCAAGGAAAAGAGTTTTTTAATTCATCATTGACACAGTTGTTGAAGACACATAAAATTAATCATTATCATACATATACGCATCTAAAAGCTTCCATATGTGAGCGTTTTAACAGAACTTTGAAGAATCGTATGTATAGAACTTTTAGTTTACAGGGACAATATAAATGGATTAATATAATTCAAAAGCTAATTAAAGAATATAATAATTCTTATCATCGAACTATAAAAATGAGGAAAATAAATGTTTGCAAAGAAAATGAAGAGCTTATTTTGAAATCGACTTACGATATTCCAAAAACATTTCCAAGACATAAATTTGTTGTTGGGGACAAAGTCCGAATATCTTAATTTAAGGGAATATTTATGAAAGAATATGAACGTAACTGGACTCCTGAAATTTTCAAAGTGTGTAATGTTAAATCAACTTATCCGGTTACATGTGAACTTGAGGATTATAAAAGTAATCATATTAAAGGTTCATTTTATGAGCAGGAGCTTCAAAAGATTAAAGATGAAAATGCTTTCTTGGTATAGAGAAAATAATTAGACAAAAAAAGAATCAAGTTCTTGTTATGTGGCTTGGATTCGATGATACCCACAATTCAAGGATTAATAAAAAAGGCATGTTAAAATAATAATAATAAAACAATTCAATCATAAATTATTTTTGATTTTATTTATTAGAATATCATTTTTAAAATAACATATTATATCGATAATATAAACATTTTTATTATACACTATTATTGTGAAAGATATGAATTAGAAAATTAATTATTATGGTATCATAATGACCATGAGCCAATGTTTGAATTTTATTAGGTAGAATGTATCTTTTATCCAACACCGTAAAAAGTTGATGTCCTTTACTCCGAATTACTCTCTGTGATCTTTAAAAAGTTGTATCTTTTCTTATACATTCATTAAAATGGTTATGTTGTACATTATTAACTATTTATTAAATTTAACTCCTTTAATTTTTTTATACATAAGCTTTCATTAGATTATTTATCAACAAGATAAAAGTATGTCTTTGCTTTTATTGGGTCCACCATTCATCCTTCATTAAACCTAACTTTTATTATTTTCTAAAGTAATATTATATTGATTATCTAAATAAATAAATTAGAAGTATCAAAAAGTTCAGGATTGCTTTTAATTAATTAATTAAAATCTTCTTCTGAAGATATGATCAATAAGTCTGTATCCATATATATAATTTTCATTGATGAACATTTGATTTTAATAAAATATAATAATAATCGTACATTCAATATTTAGATAATTCTAATACTCCAACTCCTATATATATTGGTTTATCGTATAATATTTTTGATTTGGTTGACTCTATAGCAGCCAATTCAGACCCAAATATCTCTAAACTATGGAAATTAGGTCTAGAAATTCGCTATCTAAATCCTGGAGAATTCTGTCTAGATTGATAATCTTTAACTAATACAATATCTCTCAATTTTTCCACATTCTTCATAGAACCAATTATGTTCATCATGACATTCATTGGGATATTCCAGATCAACTTCTAATATATAATCTTTTGTGTCTATATCTCTAATGTTTAGCTAATTTATTTGGTTTGATCTGAAGAATTGAAATTGGAATGTGGAAGAGGTTGACTCATGGCCAATCCATATAAATTATTGGCTTCTATATATGCTTAATAATTTTTTGGTTTGCTAGAATCATAACTACTAACATATTGATTATTTGCATATGAGATTCTTTCATTGTATTGAGTCAGCCCTCCTCTAACTCCCCTTTTTAAAAAGTTCTACATCTCGGATTCGTGAATTAATTCTAATTCTACTTCGGTATATTTAAGCATTGCATCCCATGAAATTGATGGTGCCGTTACATAATTAATAGGATCTAAGCTGTAAATATTAAAGCAAATGTTGAAAACATTTTAAATACATCTGCTAGAATTAAGACTTCACTTTCTAAATATATTTTTAGTCTCTATAATTTAAGTCTCTCTCTTTACTGTCTAATAGTGCTGCAATTAAAAGTTCTCCACACTTTCTGGGCAAAGCTATAATCTTCTAAGCTACACTTCTCATTATTTAATGAATTTAAAAAAATTTCATTAAGTGGGAGCTGCTCCTTATCAAATTTTTTAAAACCGTTGGCATAATCATATGAAAATACGCCTTTTCGACGTATATATTAGAATTTATCCGATTGAAATTTAAGTATTATAAAATCTGAATCTTCTATATAACTGGCTAGTTTTTCTAGACTATAATTTAAAAACCTATCTATAAATCTAATTCTGTATCCATTAGAGGCATTTATCCTTATTTTTTGGGTATAACCAGTAAATTTCTCACAGGCACAGCATTTGCAGTTAAATGGTAGATCTTCTTCTAATGCATGCTTCTTGTGGGATGAACAATATTTATAACATAAGTCGGTTGTTTTCTGTTTAAGGATATTTAGAATTTTTTTAGGCAGTCATCACCTATTATAAAAACAAAAACAAAAAAAAGTTCTTAGTATATATATTTTAGATTTAAATATATATATATATTTTAGATTTAAATATATATATATATTTTAGATTTAAATATATATATATATTTTAAGTACCTTCATATGTCCACGTTTCATTTAAAATTGAATCGTACTTATGTACAATATAAAATGATGATGAGCTATTTGGTGAGTTAATAAAGGTATTGAGGGTTTCCAAAACTGCTTCAATGTCGGCTTAAATTATAACAGGAGGTGATAATTTTATATTGATCGCCTTAAATGAAGTTTTTGTATTGGGCATTGGATAGTGTGTCGCTATTTGGCCACATTCTTTTATATTATGTATGGTGTTGGTACGTGTGATACATTGCAAACAGTTTTCACAAAAATATCCACCACCTTTATCCTTTGTAGTTTAAGAGTAGCACAATCTTTTAATGCTAGTTATATAAGCATAATTCATAATTTCTCGAACGTTGTTAGTTATTCCCAACAAATGTATATGGTTAGATCGAACTGAACCGAACAAAGGGACCAACAATATTTTTATTATCATTGTCTACTTCATAAATATTAATGCTAAGCTCCGCATTATTTTTTTCAAAAAGTTTAATTCCCTTTTTTGTTATTGAGAACTCAATTTCAGTTAAGTTAATTAGGATTCCTTTGTAGGTAATATAGTTTGAAGATATATCTTCAATTCTGTAGCAGGATGACTTTCCCATTTTTTCACGAGCGTCCTTTATTTGCGCCTCATCGTTAAAAGTGGTTGCTTCGTAGGTCTTATAGCAAGATGTGCTAAAATACTCCATTTGAAACAAAATCTATCAGAATTTTTATCATTTATTTATGCATTTCTAGCCCTTATTTTTAAATGAACTTGAATATAACCACTAGCAGGAATGTGTTCTAGCCTAATTATTGTGGTTTCAAAATATATAAAATATTGTTTTCCCCATCCAGAATCTTTTTCTTGAAATCTTCTTCTGTTAAATTGAATTTTACGGATCTATATTCAGCTATGCAATGTGAAACAACTTCAATAATGTTATTTTTACAATATTGATAGAATTCTTGCAAGTCTAAAATATCTTTTTCATTACAGGTTATACTATAAGACAGGTTACTACTATAAGACCAGAAATGTTGATGCTGTTGCTGCGGCATTCTTATACTTTTCAGTCATAAGGTGTTGACGTTCTCTTGTTGAAATATAATTCCCGCCAAATGCAGAACGAATAATTTCAGCATTTTAGATCCACTATCAGTAACTTTTATTTTTTTATTTATAGAGCTTTGTTTATCCGATATTTTAAGCTTGAGTGTAATTGAAGATGCTGAATGAGTATCGTCCAGGATTCCCTGCAGACTTCGTCGATGTTTTGTAACAGGTTCTTTAGCCATAAAGAAGGACCAATACAATCTTGATAGTGCTGTTTAATGTCCATCCTAGGAATTTTATTGAAACACAGATCACACGAAGCTATTTCATTGTTCAATAAATCGTCTATCTCTTTAAGTAATTCATTATTAGGATTACATTTATTAAGATGTTCACTCATTTTGGTCAGGGGAACTCCTGGCGGTACGAAATGCACTCAAATAATCAGGCCATTTTTAGATAGTTTAAGTTGTATAACTTTAAATTTGAATGATAGTTAGAGACTTGTAGATGAAAAAATGTATGTGGTAAAATTATGGAATTGCTGAAGTCAAAAATTGTTTGCCTTAGCTTTTCAACTAGCTCAATGGATAGCGGTTTTTATTAGATCCCAGTATAGCTAGATGCAATGGAGCGCACAGCATTTGTAACGCCAGAGGGGCAGTACGAGCTTATAAAAAGTTCCGTCTGTATTTCATCAAGCAATAACGAAGGCGTTAAGTAAATTACATCGGTTACATAGACGATATGTAGATTATAGGTGAAACTAAATGTGATGCGTTAGAAAGATTGCAGATAGTACTGGAAACATTAAACAAGGCAGGGTTTTATTCACCATAATAAAATGTTTATTTCTAATAACACGCATAGAGTACCTTTCTTTTTGAAATAAGAAATGGAGAAGTACGCACAGACACACGAAAAATTTAAATTCAATTTGCCACCGCCAAAAAGTGTCCTACAAGTACGACACTTGATTAGTTTAGCTGCTAATTATCAGCATTTTGAGCCAACATTTTCCGAGACATTGAAACCCTTGACTTCAAAGAAAAATTCGGATTGTAATTGGCTGCCGGAACATGAGCAAATATTATTTAATATAATGGCCATATTGACAAATGCACGAGTTTTAACCATATATAATAGGCAACATTCCATTGAATTGCACACGTATGATAGTTCAATTGGTTATGGGGCGATATTACTGCATAAAATCAATAGTACAAATATTTCAGTAAGTGCACTTCACCTGCCGAAAGCAAATATCATTCATATGAACATGTGACACCAGCAGTTGTTAACGCAATCAGCTCTTCCGGCATTTCCTACATAGTCGAAAATTCGTAGTATTTACAAATTGAATCTCTCTAAAGGCTAGCCGTACTAAAATGGATCTAACTCCAAGAGTAAACATTTGGTTTGGATTATTGCAGGTATTCTTTTCAATTTCGAATTTAGAAAATAGGAGCTAACGGCGAATGTCGATTTTCTTTTCTTGCTATTGTATATCTGAAAACTGAAACATATTTTGAGGTATCTGAACCTCTCTTGTCGTATTTGAAGAGTGGTCGTAGTTCTGTAGACCTTGACGGTCAAATTTCCTTAATAAAATTCCAGCTCTATACACATCGTTGTCGTCTAATGCGATTCCCATATCCCTTATGACATGTGTGAATTTTTGTGCCGTGTCCAGCATATTTTGAACACTTCTTTCAGATTCGCTGTTCATCATATACATATATGGCTTATAATTTTCCATAAACAGCTGACGTTTGTTCTCATATCTATTTTTTTAAGATCTCCAAAGCAAATTATAAAATTTTCATCTGTTATAAGCAAATGCTTTGCCAGAAGTAATGCTTCGCCCCTTCCATCTCCCTTACAGATAATTGTCATTCTTCAAATTTGTTTAGATGTATCCAAATTTACTTTTCTCTTTTTCCCAATTTTATTTCAGCATTCCCATCGAGAATCGTCTGAGTAATTTGTCCATTTATTTTAAATTCTTTAAAACACTCAGTGAGTCGTTAAAAATCTTTATCAATATATTTTAAATATAATTCTTGTAGCTTTGGGTCTTGTCCCACATTTTCCAAAGAGCCTTGAAGCACTTGTCTGCTTAGTGATATTTGTGTAGTCGTATTTCTATCTTTGCAAATAATACAATCTCGATGACTGGCTAGTAGCCAGAGTTTCTCCTTTAGAATCCATTTTTGTTTTTATTTTATTAATAATTATTTTTTTCAAAGTATTTTACTTTTAGAATTCTTTCTTATTAATTATTATTTATTTTCTTTCTCTTAGCTTCCTTTTACATTTTCTGTCTTAGGTAAACCTTTCTTTAATAAGCATTTTCCTTGATCAGTTTTTGTGGTCCTTCCACGCCGATATATGTTCCTACGGATTCAAGCCTCCGCTGTCGCTCCAATGTATGCCGCGGTCTTATATTTAAATTTAAATTAAATTTAATTTAAGTTTCGTGGATCTGCCACGTCGTTATATCTATTCAAAGTTTCATATATATATATATATAAATATATTTTCAAGGTTTCCAATCGTGTACCTCCCACGCCGATATATTTCTGCAGTTTCTTGTCTCCACTGTCGCTATTTTAAAGTCGTGGTCTGAGTTTGATCCTTGCAGTTTACGTGGACTTCCCGCGTCAATATATATATTTAATGTTTCAAATCGTGAACCTCCCACGCCGTTCTATTCCTACAGTTTCTAGCCTCCACTGTCGCAGTTTTAGAGCCGTGGTTCGATAAGGAACGGTCACTTATTTGCTTCTCGATATCCTTTCCGTCGTGTCTCTTTCACTTCGACCACCAGTCCTGTCCAGCATCTCGATAGGAACTGAATTTTTTATTGGGCGCTTACGCCTTTTTATAGTTACTTATGTACTAGTTACACATTCCTTATGTATGTTCCCCGCTAGGGGTCTTTCTTGCTAGAGTGCTTTTGGCATTCTTTACAGACGATAAGACTATGTTGGGCATTCTTGAATCTTATACATAAGTGTATGTTTACTTCTCACCCCAGTTCTTACTGATAGGCAGCGAGTCTTATTACATGTACTTTGACGAAAGGGTGAGTGGGAATTTTTTTGCATTGGTCGGATGTGAATTTAAAGAGTTCTTAAATAACAGGTTGACAAAGCCGTGCAATTTCAAGTTGTTCATAGAGTGTGGACAAAAGTATATGTTCACCTTTTTGAACAGACTTATAGAAACGAAAAGCGTCGTCAAATCAAGCTGGATCCTAAGCTTTAAGATAATTTAATTTTAATATTAAGTTTGAAATAGTCCGTTTAAGATAGTTGATCAGCCGGAGATCAATACACTTCAAAAACCACTCACAAACAAACGAGCAGTACCAAACAGCGAATAATATGAAGATGATGAAAGTAAAGATGACAATGATTCCCAAAATCGGTATGAAGTAGAGTAGCTGGGAAGCAGAAGGACGTGCGCAATGTTAAGAGGATAAATGGTTGCAGATGGATTTGCATCGACGAGTTAAAGTTTTTTGTTTGATGGCAGAGGGACTTGCAAAAAAGTCGTTGTTTTTTTTGCAGAATAACTTACACCAACGATGTTAATTATTTTTGTGGCAGGAGGACTCGCACCAACTATGATCAGATTATTGGTTGTAGAATGATTTTAATATAAGCAATCGGTAAAATAAGCAAATTGGTCGTAGAAGGACTAAAGCCAAATTATTCAAATTTATAATTGGTAACCTATTATATTAGTTGACTGATATATTTCAATGAATGAAATGAACATTACAGTTCAAATCTGTAATAGATTGGAGTTATTTGAGAACTTAATGAGTGCATTGTAGCTGCATATCAAACACACAGGGACGTGTGATTGGTCAGGAAAGCCGTGTCGCACTGAGAATAACTGGGGCCTACTGTAATTGTGCGTTGTCAAGTGGAATATCCCTTAAAAGTGAAAGAGAAAATGAAATGTCACTGGTTCAGTTAGGTTTGCAATGTATATGTGTTGAAAGTCGAATGTGAAGCATAGTATTAGAAAAGAAAAGCGACAGACTGCTGCCAAGTAAATTTTGTTCGTGAGGGGCTAAGAAATACATATGTAAGAGGCAGATGACAAGAGAGGCACAATAATATGACAAGTGGTGAGAAAAGAAATCAGTAAGGCAAGTCATTCGAGCAGGCGCAGTAAAGTCGAACGAATCTCGCTGCCTTAATTCGATTGCACATAAGTTTAGGAAACGATATTCCTAAAAATTAGGCTGGTCTTCATGTTTATTAATGTTAAATAATAATAAATAATAAAGTTTAAGTATTGGGAGTAATCCTCAAACAGTCCTAAAAGTTGGTAGGTCTCTGTAATACTCTTTACTCATCCGTCTATTATTTTAGTTATGCCCTTTCATCTTCTTCCCTAATAAAGGTACTCGGTAATAGGTCTTAGATGTGAATAAAAAGCCTAATCGATCCAGCCATGTTTGTCCGTCTTTCCGGCAGTCCGTCTGACCGTTTCTACACAAACTAGCCTCTCAGTTCTCGAGTTATCTGGATGAAACTTTAAAAATAGTCATAATTACCTATTTATTTCGTGCACTTTTCATCTACTCTGAAATATGTAAATTTTTTATTTTTTGTATCTTAAAATTAAAGATTTAATTGAATAAAAATTAGACGTCTGTATCACGTACCTGCCATAAGAACGATGTAAAAATGAATATAAATTTATAAATATATTGAGAAAAACGTCATAACTTTTTGCATATTGCCCGAATAATACTTTTTTTTACGATTGTGAAATTTAAGTTTTCAAACTCATTCATTATCTTAGTTGCCATGAGCGGCAATATTTATATATAGTTTTCCTTTATTTTGGCTATTATGCCACTTGCGTAGCGTAGATTTGTTTCTGCCTTGCCTTCGCCAATATCTTTGTAGTGACCTTCGCCGTTGCCTTTGCCGTTGGCCATCATCTTCGATGTTTTCGCCTTCGACGTTCACTCGGTATTATATTTGAAAGCATAATTAGTATTATTTTGGATATTGTGAGTGGTGATTTTGGTCTTCTTTTGCACAAGACCGATCAAATGGATCCAGTATCCAAAACTTAATTGGATCGGCAATCGAGGCACCATCTCCCTTATTACTCGTTCTAGTCGAGAACAAGTTTACCGAAAAAATTTTTTTACGAATCGACCGATCCTTTTATTATCACATTATTTAGGAACTTTTAAAGTATGTTTATGATAAAAATATAAATATATATTTAGAAATATCGGAGCTGCAGTCACTTCTAGAAGGCCATATCAAGAATTGAATCAGATGGGATTAAAAACTAGTTACTTGTAAGTAAACCATCCAGCGAACGATGCCCCTTTCTTAAAAATAATGTTTTAAGTTTTTTTTTTCAAGTCGGTTAAGGTAAAAGTATGTTCTTAGCCCAAAAAGGCTCAAGTTTGTCGTTGCACAATCGATTATAATCAAAATGTAATCGCCAACTGGTAGTCAAAGGTATATTAATAGGGTATGTAATATTTAAAACCGATCGTTACAGGATTTTTATGACTTCAAAAAAGATATTTCAAAGAAAACGTCTTCGAAGTTCATAGTGTGCGCGCATTCGCTTTGTCCGTGTCGGTTTAACGCCAATTGTGCTGAAAATTTAGTTTAACATTCCGGAAAGTTGTCCTTTGATTCAACGATTAAAAAAGTCTATTTTTCTTAGTGGTAAAGTGATTACTCTACTTATAGAAGTTACGGGATTACTATATCGAATTATTTTTCATCTTTCTTTCGGGACTTTGATGCACTACTGTCAATACACTCGAGTTACAAAACTAACCATGTGCTTGTTGATGTTAGGTGTTAAATAGGCTTGCTTGCCAAAAACTTACTACCAAAAAACTAGCTAGACTATAAATGGCTATGAAAGAAAAAACCACTTCTTTTGTTGGTATTTTGAGCGACAAAAAAATTTTTTTTTTTAATAAATTAAAACTAAGACTATAAAAACGGAGGCTTTCTAGAAAAAAATTGCTATGGAACAACAAGTTTTTAATTGTTGTAGTTTCCGCTCTGGAGCGACAAAGTTATTTTTAGCGATTTCTAAAATATAATACATATAATTTATTTATAAATATAAACAAATTAAAAAGAAACCAAATAAAGAACCAAGTGTGATCATATGACAAAAAAAATAGCTATAAATAAAATAGCTATATAAATGTTGGTGGTAACTACTAACTTTGCGTCTGATTTCAGATAAAAAATCAAGATTCGGAATGAATAGTCTTGTATAAAACTTCAGTGCAGGAGTTTTATTTATCGGCATTGTTTTATTCTAGTTCCCAAATGCTTGTTGGGTAACGTATGCGTGCGTACAGTTGTTTGTGCACTAACTGTTACTTATGCGAGGCGGAAAACATATTGCCAAAAAATCAGAGCGTTGACTTG
Organism: Drosophila pectinifera; assembly: GCA_008042775.1. Taxonomy (NCBI): domain Eukaryota; kingdom Metazoa; phylum Arthropoda; class Insecta; order Diptera; family Drosophilidae; genus Drosophila; species Drosophila pectinifera. The sequence continues at coordinate 10,770 of VNKC01000036.1, forward strand.
GACTCTAATGTACATGTGTTGATAATGAGGTAAATGTGCAGGAGTACGTATGTTTGTTTGGAGGTCTCTCCATGCAGAATAGCACGAAGCTAACCGAATAAATGTTAGAATTGGAACAAATAGTTTTGAGGAAAATATTTATTGATATGAGGGAATGTGGCGTTTTTTATATATTTATGTATGTGGATGTATATTTGTTTATAATCTATGTATATAGGTAAGTTTTCAGTGTGTTGGGATGCGTAAAAAATGTATGTAAATAAATGTTTAGGTATAAATGTAGATCTTTATTAAAATATTGCAGGTATATTGCGTATTTATGTTGTTTTTTATAATATTATATTCCTATATTATTATTATATATTTTTATTTAAGTAATTTTGTAAGTGTATTTGGGTGTATATGCTTGTGAAAATGTTGTATATGTAAATTTAGCAGAGGTAAAAATACTTACAGTTTTGTGGCCTGTATAGGAACTTGTATATATGCATGTGTGTCGATCGGAGAATATACATATGTATGTGTACATACGCTTTGAAAGAAGTGGGAAAACAGGGCACAAAAAAGAAATGTGGGGTGTCGACTTCGGCAAAGTACTTTTGAATGTTTGCACTTTAGATGGATTTAATTGTGCAATGCGGCTGAGCGTATGATAAGCAGGATCACTATTTTTCACACTTTAATACACAGCAAAAAAATACGACGCCAATGGAAAAATGCAACATGGCGACCTCGGAGAAAAATATGGAAAGCCGGACTTTTGATTTTTAGCTAATCACACAGAAGAAAGACACTCGGAGTTGGTCTTTCGGATCTCTCTGTGTGATTGCTAAGTATTGGATAATGTACGGTCGTACTTATCTTTTTTTTTATACAAGTTGGTCGTCACTTGCAGCTGGAGATCGGGAATTGCTAGGTTGCTGGAATCCCACGGAGAAAAGTTTTAGAATTGTCGGCGTCGGATTTCAAATTCACAATGAGCGAGAGCGCTGGTTCCCCACACTATGCGCCCTCGTGTCGGGAACAAGGTGTATGTTATGATGTTTTTTATTTTATTTTATTTGCCTTTAGATATTTACCCAACTCCAGTGATAATTTGTCATCTATGTATGTTTCTAGTTGCGGGCGTCGCACGTCACTACGCACTTGTTAGTAAATGTTTGTCAATCCATTTTTATTGTGCCTACAACAATTTTTGAAAACAATTTTTCTTTACGTTTAAATTTATTTTCTTTTTTAAAATTATTAATATATTATAAAATTTGTATTGGTTTTATTAAATATTTTAAAGATATAAAGAATTCGCTTACTTCTGCTATTTTTAGGGCTATAAGAATTAGTGTATTGCAAAGTGATCCAGATCTAGTACTTTTATAACCTCATCTACCTATTGATCTCTTAATCTTTAAGTTATTTATTAAGTTATTGTGGTGTTTGTGCGCCCCAATAAATGTCACAATATCACAGTTCCCCCTAAAGTTGCGTGACCGGACTTCGAGAATATATCGAAAACAAGTAGTAGACATATTGGCAAAACTCACAGCAACGGAGCTGTCCACAGTTCTGAAAACGGTTAATTATGCTCACCCAAAAAAAGTTTGTTTTCAACCGAGCATAATTTTTTTTTATTTATTAATCCAAAAATAAGGTTATTTATTAAATTACGATCAATTTCTTAATGAGTGTATCCAGATAGAGATTTTTCATTGACAAAAATTATTTGACTTTTGGAAAAACTTTAGTTTTTTACTATAAAAAGTAATATGTAGTATTCGAAGACATATATGATAATTATGTTATTAAAGTAGTAATTCATATACAAAGAACAAAAATTTTATGTTATAAAATAAGTTAAATTACTTGAAGACGAAGTCAACATGTGTAGTAGTGTTTCTACAAGGTACGTGGAAATTTAGCTGACCTAATTAGTCGGTGCTCTCCACTTTACCACCTAGCATCGTTATAAGGTCGGCTAAGGAAGGCAGGTTAATCAAGAGAAGTCTGATGAAATAAAAGAGTAACCTTAAGTTTACATCCCAGTTTAAGCCGCGTAGAGCGGATAATCAAAAGTTCTTTTGAGCTGATTGAATGAGGTCATCGAGTTCCTTTGACCACCATTTAATAGATTCAAGCACACCACTGGCTTTATTCACCATGCTCGAAATATGACCAATGAACTCAAGTTTAGGATCTAAGCGGACACCCAAATCGTCAACTTCAGTGATTCTTTTCAAAGAGCAGAAGTTCAGCGTATGAGTCGCAGGTTTTGTAGTAACACGTGAGAATGTCATCAGCTTGCACTTAGAGCCATTCAGGTTTAATAAGTTTGTACTGCACCAATATTATTAAGATCTGTTTGTAAATCATATTGGCGAGAGCCGTCCTTGTACTGCACGCAAAGTTTAACGTCGTCATAGGCACCTTTGAGTTAGTCAGAACTTTGGGCAGGACCTTTTGCGTCCTGCCATTCAGATAACTCGAGATCCACCTAAGAAAATCAACTGGAAAACCCATTAATTCGAATTTCCCAACAAATGCTTTAGTAAAGTCAGTTTAAATAACATCTGTCTGCGAATTTTATTCGGAACCCCTTTCTAATGCAAGAGGTGAGCTCCAGAAGGTTAGATGTCGTTGATTTACGCTTAATAAATCCATGAGGTATCTAAGGATTAGGTAAACAATTTTAGAAGGGGATTGCACAAGGCCTCGGCACAATATCTAAGCACACAGCAAGGGACCCTTATTCACCGGCTTGACGCATTGAAAATCCAAAAGAAGTGAGCTTTCGTTTAAACTAGAACTGAAGATAAGGTTCGATTTGGTCTGATTTGAGTCAGATTTCGATGAATAGGTAGTTAAAAAAAACTGAGCAAAAAGATGCCTGATCATTGTTTGCTATTATATTTTCAAATGAGAGCGAGGAAGGATGTGTAATAGGTATATATATGTCGCAGTGAGAATAATGGGGCCTACTGTAATTGTGCGTTATCAAGTAGAAACATCCTGAAAATTAAATGAAAAAACATAAATTTCACTGGCTGTTAGGTTTTCAATGTATGTGTGTTAAAAGTCGAATGTGACCCATGGTAGTAGAAAAGGTAAGAGACAGACTGCAGCCAGGTAAGGTCTATCTTAAGAAAGAAGAAAGGCAAGTCAGCAAGTGAAGACGAATGGAACTCGGTGCTTTAACTCGATTAAAAATAATAAGGAAATTAGTAAAAATGGGCCAGAATAACCAACACCGACATCACCTCGAGACAATGTGCCTGATCAATACCTGACATAATTGGAAGCGTAAATCGGAACCTGATGGAGATAATCAAAGCCATGCAGACGTCTAGCGCACCGGTATCGGATGAGAAGGCTACAAATATCACATTACCGAAATTCAAGACCGATAGCGCTGAAGCAGACGCCTCAGCCTGGCTGACAATTCACTGATGGGTAAGCCACTGCTTACAGACCTAAGCATGCTGTTGGAGGGCAGCGCAGCACAATGGATTCTTGGGAGTTGAGACGTCGGCTTAAATCTTACAAAATCTGGAGAAGGCTTCGCTGAATATGTCAGCAATATTGTCACTTTCCTCCTCTCTAGAGATCTGAAGGAAATCTCTGTGTCGGTATCAAAACCCACATTGCACAGATAGCAGCTGTCCCAAAAACATTTATATCCATACCACTTGTGGCGCCCCCTATCGGAAGTTTTTGTTTTTGTCGAAATTTATTTTTTTTTCACTACTCGCCGATCATCAGGTATGTGTCCAGATTTATTATCTTCCTAGGTAGGTGTCTAGAATATCATTTTTCCCCAATGCGGAATGCTCGCCGATCGAGTGGTATTCTTATCATTATGTTAACTATGTATGTTCACGACAGGAGGGTCCATAGTGTGGGGAGCCAGCGCTCGCATGCTCTCGCTCTCGCCCACGTTCGCTCTCTCGCTTTTCGTGCTCTCCCTCTCCTCACCTACACCTACCGCGGAAGTTCACCACTCCGCGCTCCCGAAACTAGTCAGTTCATTAGTGTAAGTTAGTTCTAATTTACCATCTCATAATAGAGGTACAATAAAGTGGAGTTATTTTATAACGTGAAATGAACGTCACCAAGTATTTTTCCTGCCGGCTATTTCTTCTACGAGGGATTCTAGCATTTGGGATTCTCGAATTTTCCAGCGTGCCACAGACGACCACTGGCTAACAATCATGGTCCTTCGAGCCGGATCTATCCTGATCGTATTTTCCAGCGCACCACTGCGGATTAATCAAGATAAGTACTAACTTAAATTTTCCAACAATTAGCAATTACACAGAGAGATCCCAAAGACCAACTCCAAGTGTCTTGTTTCTGTGTGATTCACTAAAAGTCCAAAGTCCTACTTTTCATTTTTTCTCCGAGGTCGCCTTGTTGCATTTTCCATCGGCGTCGTATTTTTTCTGTGTATTAAAGTGTGAAAATAGTGATCCAATAATAATAAATAAATCCATTTAAAGAGCAAACACAAAAGTGTTTTGCCGAAATCGGCCCCTACAATTCTTTTTTGTGCACTGATCAACACATATGTATGTATATAAAAATTCCTATGCCGGCCACAAAACTGCACGTATTTTTATTTCCGCTAAACTTACAAATTTACGACATTATACACACACAAAAACATATCCATAATTTACACACACATATCAAAATACAAAATACACTTACAACATTTTTTGAATAAATATGTATTCATATACATCAAAAATCTACATATATACCTGCACATTTATTTACATAAATTTTTCCGCATCCGAACACACAGCAAACTTTCATAAAAATATTCAAACCAAATATAAATAAACAAATATTTATTAACACACATTAATATATATATATATAAAACATAACCATTCCTTATTTCAATAAACATTTCCCCCAAAATTATTTAATTTAATTCTAACATTTATTCGATTAACTTCGTACTATTCTGCACAGACAGACCTCCAACCAAACATACGTACGTATTCTTACAAAGTTACCTCTTTATAAATACAGAGCTATACATGGCATACATACATGGCAACTGTCAGTGCACAAATGACTGCACGCACTCATACGTTTCCCAATAAGCATTTGGAAAATAGAATAGCGAATACAGTGCCGACAAATAAGACTCCTGCACTGACATTTTATACAAAATCATTTATTCCGGATCTTGATTTTTATCCGAAATCAGGACGCAACAGCTAGTAATTACAACCCAATTTATATAGCTATTTTATTTATAGCTATTTTTTTATTATCATATGCTTTTAAGTTTTAGAAATCGCTAAAAAATATTGTTGTCACATAAGAGCAGAAACTACCACAATTAAAAATTCTATGTTCCAAAGCGCTTTACTTCCTTTTTTTGGTGGTCAGATTATTCTGGGTCAGTTCTTTTAGGAAAAAATTATTTTAAGTCGCTCAAAATACCGACTTCCCTCCAGAGCAAGAACCAAAATTACCAGATAAGTTGATTTCCTTCATAGCCATCTATAATCTAGCAAGTTTTTTTGGTGGTAAGATTACTCTGGGCCCTTTTTTTTTAGTTTTTTTTTGTTGTTTTTCTAATAATAAATTCTTAAATCGCTAAAAACACGGGAATCACTCCAGAGTTAAAGCGGAATCGCTGTACGCTTCTCCAACGCCAGCAGTGTGGCCGTATTTAAAAATAATTATAATAATAAATAAAATAACATATAAATGAAACGAAACAATAAAATTGTTTTTTTTTTTCCAAAGGCTCCATAGTCTCCTTTCTTTTAAGCAAAACCTACTCAACGGATTTTTGTCCACTACCTTTAAGAACAAATTAAGGTTGAAAACGGTATCCCAAAAGTTTTGTCTCCAGTGTGACCGTATTAAGATAATTATTTCGCTGTGTAGACGATGTGTGCGATTTTATTGAGTAGGGCCGAACTTGAGCATGCCCATAGAGGGAGAGAAAAAAGCGTTATCTGCCCAAGCTAAAGCTAACTCATCCTCTCCAGCACCCTCTCCAACCAAGCTAGCACCCAAGTCCGCTAGTCCGATCCTCAAAAGGGCAATTTCTACGCCTACACCCGCTTCCACTAAAAGAATGGCATCTACAGAGCAGCCAACTGCAGCAACAGCAGTGTTGCACAAATTCATTCCCGTTAGCGATCGGGTCAGCCTATTCTAAGCAAAAATCAACACACCTGGTCAAGCTTCTCCCTCATTGTACACCTTCCAAGTACGTCGCGATCAAGTCAGAGCCCTATGGGACAAGGTTGAGAAGAAATATGAAGCTTGTTCGGAACTCTAGAACTATAGCAGTAGAACGGTCTGTTCTATTTGCCTTTTCTACAGGCCAAATATGACTACTACTACTCAGTGTACGAGTCCTGTACGGCGCAACTAAATGAAAATATTGTAAGAGCGACGTCGCAGTCAGCACAATCTAGCTCCAGCCACCCGTTAACTGCCAGTTCGTCTGGCTGCCGCTATTCCCCTGCGATACGGAAGTATTCGATGGGCCAACGTTCAGGACGTGTTTATTGCAGTATATGTCAATAACCCTAAGCTGACATCGGTCGAGAAGCTGTTTCACCAAAACACAAAAATGAGTGGAGAGGCTAAGGATTTTGTAGGGGTGAGAGGGGTGCCGTCATTGGTGGGACGGTTTCGCTGCGACTTGGGAAGCACTTCGAGACCGTTTCGAAAATAAGCGACTCTTAGTCGACAGCTAACTCAAGCTTAAGCTCCTTTTCAATCTGAATTCTATCTCCCACGAATCAGGTCACGCTTTGAAGGAGCTTCAGTCCACAATTCAAGGGTGTTTGACTGCACTAGGACATTCTCAAATATATACGGAAAACTGGAATTGTCTTCTGGTTTTCCTATGCGCCAAGCCGAAAAGCTGCGATCTCTGTTCCAAAGGGAATCATCCGGAACGTTTATGCCCGCGCTAAATTTAAATGTCAGTAGATGCGCGTTTCGGCTTTATTAAGAAGAAGCAGCTGTGGTTAAATTGTTTCGCGAGAGTGCATCAGCTACGTGATTGTTCTAGCACTCTCAGCTGTTTTACCTGTAAGGGCCGGCATCATACGCTCCTACATCGAGGCACGCCTAGTTCCGAGGGCTTCAGTTCTACACTCACCTCTTTGCAATCTTCAGCAGCTGCGGCCAGATCCGCGAGAAACAATACCTCCGAACAAGCCGCCATGATCCAGAACTATTTACCCTCTGGCACTCAATCCGTTCTATTGGGTACTGCAGTTGTTGACATCTGCCACTCGGGATCCGAGGCAACGTTTATTACCGAGGGCCTCTTCAATCCGATCAAGCTGCTATTCCGGGTTATCTAAGCCCAAGTTTCTAGTCTAAACCAGTCGGTTTTAGCTCAATCGACCAGGCTACGCCACTTTTCGATTCGATCGCCTATTAAGCCGAGTCTTCACTTATATAATACAGCTTAGGTCCTTCCGGAATTAGCTGTCAATTTGCCATCATGTCCAATTCCACAGAATGCTTTGGAAGATCTTGCCGCCCAAAAATAGGCACACCCCT